>PVJO010016498.1:0-41802 GCA_004026905.1 Hystrix cristata
GGGGATAAAAAGTACATCTGATAGTGTAATAGACACTTGAGGGCTGCACAGTTTCATGAGAAAACTTCTGCATCCTCAAAATGTCTAGAGCATTCTCAGCAGCGATGAAATTGAATGATAAGAAGGGGGAAGGGACTCACCTGTATGGGGCACCCAGTCTGTACTTAACACCATGTCCTCTTTCAGTTCTCACAACGGCACCAACAGCTCCTGTTTACAGATGAAGAAGCTGAAGCCGAGATTCAGTGTTAAGAGACGCAGCTGGTGGCAGCCAGTGGCAGACACTAGGACTTATCTGGTGTCAGAGTCCACAGCGTATCTACTGTCCATGCAGCTTCCAGCCACAGAGATGCCATTGGGCACTGGGGACAGAGCTGTCATCCCTGCGCTCTGCAGGATTTAGTGGAGGCGACTGGATTTACAAAAACAACTAAGAATAAGCAAGGCAAGAGGTGACAAGCGCAGCCTCGTGCTCCCGGCATGCTCTGCGAGGAGGGCTCACTCCCCACACTTTGTTTTTTCAATAGTACTTGTAAAAAGAAGAGCGGCCTGGTGTGTCTTGGTGCGTTCATGTTAAGACCAGCTATTCGGAGGCTGCGGCAAGAAGATCACTTGAGCCCAGGAGCTCCAGGCCAGTCTGGGCAGGAGAGTGAGACTCTATCTCAAAAAGAAAAAAGAAAGAGAAAGAAGACCAGCTCCAAGATGCTAAGATATTTAGCCAATTCAAATTTATGGTGCCAAAGATGACTTCATTTCATCTTATAAGAAAATCTGGAACACTGATTCTAGAGTTTTCCATTGTACTTCTTATGTCACTTTATTTTTTAGAAACAAACATGTTAATAAATCAAATAATAGCTTCCGCCTTTCCCGTACAATGTTCCTAAGTAGCAGCATTCCTCCTGCTTCAGAAACTCCAGTGCGACAAATTTAAAAGCTGATACGGTTTGTGCCCAAGAATACAATGGGAAGTTTCCATCTCTGTCTTCCTTGAAGGCAAAATTAATTCACTAATACACCACCATGAGGCCATGAATAAAACATACAGGTTGGCAACAAAGACATAAAGTGAAAATATTTGTCAGCAGGAAATGGCAGCAGTATGAGAAGGAACAGAAGATAAATCAGGTACAGAAACACACAGGCTACCAGGCGGTGGTGACACACAGAACCCCGAGTGTCTCCTCAGACTGGAAGCTGCGGTGCGTCACTTCAGCGAAATGACCGCAGGCAGAATGGGCCATCTTACCTACCCGCTTGTGACTCACTCATCCCGGATATAAATCATCCATTACCCGAGACTCTGCTGCTTCAAAGACACTGTCGTCACAACCCTGTTAGGGAAATGCTGGGCTGCTTTGCTTCACCAGGCTTTTTGGCTAGGATTCCTGCTATCACCCCTTCTCTTCACATTCAGATTGTCCCCTTTCTTTGAAGCCAGCTTTTGGATGCGGTCTTCGTTGTATTACTTTCTCATGGCTGCCATAGCAACATACAGCATCACAAATGCGGTGGTTTCAAACAGCAGAAATCTATTCTCTCGTGCTCTGCAGGTCTTGGCAGAGTGGGTTCCTTCTGGAACCTGGCAGGGAGAATCTGTTCTTGCTTCTCTCCTAGAGTCTGGCATTTGCCTCAGCATTTATTGGCTTCTTGTAGATGCATCACTTCAACTGCCTCTGTCGTCACATGATCTTATAAGAATACCAGTCATTAGATTTAAGGCCCACCCTAGACCAGCATGAGCTAAACTTAACTAATTATGTCTACAAAGATATTATTTCCAAGTAAGATTACATTCCGAAGTTCTAGTGGGGCCACTAACCAACACACGCAGGAGAGGCCACATTCATTATTTCCGCTTTTTATAAATCCCAGTAGAACCCCAATCAGCGATTATCCATATGATATGCTCCGTCCCACTGCAGTCTCATTCCTGCATGGATACGTCTTAAGTCTCAAACATATTCTAAGTCCCGTGAGTGTGAAAACTGTCATCTAACATCACCAATAGCTAATCACCGATAGGTACAAGTCTTCCCTCAGTCAATACTGTTGATTAATAAAGACTAGCGGGCTCTCTTTCCAAATGTAGATATGATCTCTGAAATAGAAGCACATTAGCCATAGCTAAGCAGGAACTCAGGGCCTATGCTCTGAATTCACTTTTCTTCCAATTGACTGTGGTTCCCTCTTCCGTCCCTCCCAAAGGATTTAAACCCTATTGTCATCATAATTCTTTTCCAAAGCTCCAGAAGCAGGGTCAGAAGGCATCGCCTTCCTTTGTCACAGAGGTCATCGTGTAAACGACACAAGGCAGCCAATGTCACAGCCCACGCAACACCTGCCAATACCTGCCAGGGCTCCGGCACCTGAGCTGAGCTCGTACACATCTTACCAAGTTACATGAGCCTCTACTTGAAGCCTAACCACTGTCCAAGTCATTACTAACTTTCATTGTTCTACAATAATTCTCAGCCAGGGTGATCTTTCGCCCCTTATGGGACATTTTGACAAGGCTGAAGACAATTCGCATTGTCCTCACGGGGTGGAAGGCCCTCCTGGCCGCTAGAGAATTGAGGCCTGGGAGAACGTAAACAATCTACTGTGCATAGGACAACCCCCTTGCACAGAAAGCATTATTCAGCCCAAAATACCAAAAACTGATCACAAACCCTGCGGCAGATTATTCTGCATTTCATTTTTCATTGTCACCTTTAGACATTTTTCTGCTTGATTGGAACATGGAGCAGAGACTCATCAAAGAAGATAAATATTTCTGCCTGTTCCATTATTTCCCCCACCTATCAGCATTTTCTTTTTTTCCCTTAATTGCTTTTCCCTTTCATGAAATTTTAATATTTTAGATACATCATATGTCTGTTTATGTAGTGATCAGTATTTGTGCTTTATATATTCTGCTAGAATACTATGGAGATAGTTACAAAAATATTTTAGCAGGGAACAAGCTCATCTTTTATGCAAGAGTATTAAGGAGTTTTGTTTTGTTTTTTAATTGTGGGCTAGAGGTGTGGCTCAATGGTAAAGCATCTGCCTGGCTTGCGTAAGTTCTGGGTTGACTCTCCAGTACCACCAAATAAAAGTGGTACCATTCCATCTAATGGAAATTTTATAGTCTAAACCATGTTTAAGGTTGTAGTGCGGCAGCACTCAGCACACTCATATTATTGTACAACCATCACCAACATCTATCTCCAGAACTCTTTATCTCACAATACTGAAATTATATGTCTATTAAACAAAAGCTCCCCATTCTTCTCTCCTCTCGGCTCCTAGCAACCACCAGCCTCTGTGAATTTGCCTTCTCCAGGTATCTCACGTAAGCAGAATCATACAGTATGTATCTCTTGGTGACAGGCTCATTTAACTTAGCATAAACATCCAAGGTTCATCTATGTTGTAGCATGTGTCTGGTTTTCTTTAATTTTCAAGGCTGAATAATCTATCCTATATATACTCTATTTTTTTCTCTGTTCATCTTTCCTTCAGTTACTACCAACATTTTGGCCATTAATAATAATTCTGTTATGAGTATGCATGGACAGATATCTCTTTGAAACCCTGCTTTCAATTCTTTGTGGTCTATACCACAAAGTGGAATTGCTGGATCATATGGTCATTCTATTTTTAATGTTTTGAGGAACCACGAGACAGTTTTCTGCAGGGGCTGCACCATTTTTACATTTCCACCAACACTGTATGAGTATTCCAATTTCGCCACATCCTCAACAACACTTAATTTGGTTTTCTTTTCAGTCGTGGCCATGCTAAAAGGGTGTGAAGCAATAGCTATCAGTGGTTTTGATTTGTGTTTCACTAGTGTTCAGTGGCATCGGGCATCTTTTCATACGCTCGCTAATCATTCGTGTGCCTTCTTTGGAGAAATGTGTATTCAAGGCTCTTGCTCATATTTTAATTGGGTCGTTTGTTGTTGAGTTTTCAGGATTTTTAATGCGTTAAGGATCTTATCAACTTACTGGATGTATAATTTGCAAACATCCTCTCCCTTTTCATGGGTTCTCTTTCCATGCTGTGATTGTGTCCTTGATACACAAATTTTAATTTTCATGTGATCCAGTGTGTTTCTTCCTGTGTTGTCTGTGATTTGGTGTTATAACCAAGAAATCATTGCCAAAATCCAATATCATGAAATTTCAGGTTTTTCTATTTTTTTATTTAGCTTTTATGTTTAGGTCTTTGAGTTGATTTTTGTGTCTAGAGTACGCAGTCATATCCAGTTTTTCCAAGCCATTTGTCCAAAAGACAATCTTTTCCCACCAAATGATCTTGGTACCCTTGTTGAAAATTACTTGATTGCATATGAAAGGACTGACTTCTGGGCTTATAAGTGGTTTTCAAATGTCAATTTAGCTCCTACGTTTCTTTTTTAAGTATCTATGTCGGCCTTTGAAAAGTTTTTGGTGTTTGTTACAAGGATTTATGGTCAGGAATTTTTTCATGTTTTGTGGTGAAGATTTTTGCACCCCTCTCCTCAAAAACTAGTTTTTCCTCCATTGAAAGTACACGAACTCCCATTAGTAATGTTGCATTTCCTGGGGAGGTAACTCAGGGGCCACAAAGGTGCTTAGCACACACAAAGTCTGGGTTCGAGCCCAGCACCAAAAATTAAATAAGTAAATGAATTCATGATTTAATAAAGTTTTGATTAAGAGAGACGAGGTTGATTAAAGCAAAGGTTGTATACATTTGGTCAAAATAAGGGTGTTTTAGTTCTGTTTATTCATATTACATCATTTCCCCAATTACTTTTAATACTGATCGTTGTTCATGTGAACTGGCTCTCCATCACCAGCTCTCCAAGGACTCTGCTTCGCAGCACCAAAAGAGCGGCGTGCCAAACAACCAACCAAAACCCCCTAGCAAGGAGGAGAAAGTGAAGCTTCACTTCCGGTGACTGTGGCAACCTGATCTAAAAATATCGACTAAGTCCGGCTCCATTCAGACTAGAGAGGGACTTTGCCCTCTTCCAGGTGTATTTCGTGATGCAATGCATAATAATGACACTGTGGAAAGCTAAAGACTAGTAACAGTCTTCTAATGTATTCTACTCCAAGAGCAAACGTCAAAAAAATGTACTAGCAAGAGCGAAGCCTCATTAGCGTGCTCTTATGCCAGTCAGGGTTATGTCTCCTTTCAGAGAGGCAGATGAAAGAAGAGGAGGCAGCCACCCTGGGCAATGATTTTCAAACTCTTCTTCTTCTGACACAATTAAAATTAGCAACAGGCATTCTTAGGAATTATTATTTATTCGCCACGTGGCATCACAGATCACAATATCACAACCACTTTTTATAGCTGACTGTGATGAAATACTATGACTGTAGCCACAGGACAGCAAACAGGTATTTTAGCAGGAAAGAAACTACTGTTTTATGTAAGATTATAAATGGGACTTAAGTGTAGAATTGGCTCCTGTGTTTCTTTTTAGAATATTCAGTCTTTGAACCCCTCCTTGGTGTTCTGTTTTTGCATTTAAGAACTTGTGGTTTAAGAATTTGTATGACATGATCTTAATTTGACCCAGCTATTCTCCTTCTAAGCATCTTCCCAAAACAGTTGAAGATATCATGTTATAGTGATACATGCATACCCATGTTAATAGCAGCACAATTCACAATAGCTAAATTTTGGAAGTGGCCTGTATGTCCATCAACAGATGAATGGATAAAGAAAATGTGGCATGTATACGCAGTGGAGTACTACTCTGCCATAAAGAAGGTAAATTTGAATCATGTGTAGGAAAATTGATAGACCTTGAGACAATAAAGTTAAGTGAAATAAATACACACAAGCTTAAACATCACATAGTTTCTCTTACATGAGAAACCCAAAATATAAATAAACTTAAGAGCAAAATAAAAGACAGATAATAGAAAACAAGTAGCTAGAACTTCTGCAAATGTGAAGGGGACCAAGAGATGGAGGGAGGGAAGAAGGAGGAGAGGGAAAGGGGAAGTTAAAAATTAGGATATACTACGTGCATGCACCAACTCTCTATGATGGATGTAATTATTATGTACTGTAAACAGGTACTAACTAAAATTTTTTAAATTAAAAAAAAAAGAATTTATATTACCTTAGTAATGATAACCAGCTGGACCTGATGGCACATGCCTGTGATACCACCACTTGGGAGGCTGGAGGCAGGAGGATCGCTGTGAGTTCAAGGTCAGCTGAGCCACAGAGTGAGTTCAAAGCCAGCCAGAACTACAGAGCAAGATCCTGTCTCAAAAAAAAAATTGATGACTAACATCTGGTCCTGATTTATATCTGTAAAATTATGGAGATAGAATAAACCCCTAATATCCCTCCTAGTTCAAAAATCTATTATTGTAGTTATATTTATATAAATTACTCCAGGACAGTTTCATAGCTGAAAACGAGAACCAGCAGTAGTTGACAGTGAGAGGTATTATGACTTAGAAATAGGAGACCCCTTACATTATGAGAAATACTCTAAAGAGTATTTCTTTTTTTAAACTCCTGGTATTTTTTTAATAACACTTATTTAAGTAAAAATTGTATGATATTACCTTTTATTACTGGTAACATATAGGAAAATGCAAAACAAAGAAAACCAGGACTTTAAAAACAATACTTACATTGTATCCTCTTGAAATGTCGCTGTGGAATGTGAACCTTGGCGGTTAAATAGAGATATTCTTGTTTTTTTTTTTTTTTGTTTTTTTTTTTTTTGTTTTTTTTTGTGGTACCGGGGATCGAACTCAGGCCCTTGTGCTTGCAAGGCAAGCACTCTAATCACTGAGCTAAATCCCCAGTCCAATAGAGATGTTCTTTGACTGACACTGACAAAAACCAAACTCATGATGGATCTTGAGACCACAGTGCTAAGTGAAATAATTCAGACACAGAAGGATAAATACCACATGATCTACACATGAGAAACCCCAACAGAGATAACTTAAAGAGCAAAACAAAAGAGAGATGGTAGGAAATAGGGAGGTAGACTTTGTGTTGATGGGAAAGAGATCTGGGGAAGGAGGGAGAGGGGAAGGGCAAGAGGAAGTAAAAATTATCAAGATGCAATATTGCATCCAAGATGGATGGAATTATTATGTATCACAGAGATGTACCAACAATAAAAAAAATTTAAGAAATAAAAAATCAAGCTTATATGTATGAAATATATAGAATAAGCATCTGAATATTCATAAAATGTGTAATAGAGACAAATATACCACATAAAGTCTAATATGAAATAGGCAAATATATTTATCTAATACAAAATATAGAATATGTTATCTATATATAAAAGCCACTTCTGAATCAAAGAACAAGACTATCTATCACTTATAACTTTTTGCGGGGTGGGTACTGGGATGGAACATTGTACCGTTTGCCTGGTAGGCATGTGCTCTACCACCGAGCTACATCCCCAGCCCCAAATCCTTTTAATTCAAGAAAATATCATCATTTTTCCCCCAAGTTGGAAGATTACTGAATAATAGAACAAGAGTTGACTTCAAACAGAAGAAAAAAACCCCTCTAGATCTGTCATGTATATTTTCATAAAGAGTTACAATTCTAAAAACACAAGTAAAATTATAAGAATGGTAGGCGTGAGAATAGTTAATATTGTAGTGGTGATTTAATCTTTTCTAGCTTCATTGAATCTTTTCTGCTATGATTTGTGAGCTAATGTATAAAGGAAGAATCGGTGACATTTTCATTTGCTTTTCAATTTCACCTCATTCATAAAATAGTAATAGCTGCCACACAGACACACAGTATGGCGGGTTACAAACAAAGAAGAAAAGCAAAGATACTACACTTCATCTTAGCCAAAAGGCCACGCAGCAATGGGAAGGAAAGCAAAGACAAACAGAAAAAAAGACAAACAGAAAAAAGAAACAGGAGTTTCTACAACAGGGTCCACCTGACTTTTATAATATCCCCAAGCTGGGGCAGAACAATAAAGCAGACACTAGAGAAAGCAGCTCTGTGAGGGACCAACATTAAAACAACATCAAGATTGTCCCGGTCAGGGTTCTCCAGAGAAACAAGGTCTGGGGGGATGTATACATACACACACACACACACACACACATATGTACGTATATATAAATGAGAGGAAGCGACTTGTTACGACATATTGGCTCCTGTGTATATAGAGGCTGGCAAGTCCAAACTCTGCTGTGCAGACAGCAGACTCCAGATCCAGGAGAGCCAATACTCCAGCTCCAGTTCGAAGCGGGGCAGGCTAGACGCGGGAGTGCCCTGGGGCAGAGGGAATCTCAGCCATCTGCTGGAGGGCTCTCTGTCACCTGTTGTTTCCTTCAGGCCTCCAACTGATAAGAGCCCCTCCCACGTTATGGAGGGCAATCTGCTTTATCCAAAGTTCACCGATTTAAATATTAATCTCATAGTGAAACGCACTCCAAGCTGAAACATCAAATTAAGCACAACGTGGATATAATATTAAGTGGCACCTGATATCATTGGTTTCTGTATTGGAGGCCATGTTTGCAGATCAAGTTGGTTTTTCACAGATCGCTAATATTCTCCCCGAAAGGGCAGTGCTAAATACTACTGTCGAATCTTTGATACTCGGCTGCATTTTGTTTTTTCCTCTGTGGATGTGAATTTTGGAGCCAAGATCATTCCCATACAGGGGCTGCGGCACACGCCAGGAGTTGCAGCTACACTGGAGGCTGAAGTAGAAAGATCGCTTGAGCCCAGGCGTTTGAGACTAGCCTGGGCAACATAGGCAGCCCCTGTCTTAAACAAAACAAAACACAAAAAATGTGGCGATACATCTGTAACTACGGAGGCAGGAGGGGAGGCTGGAGGATTACAGGTTAGCCTTGGCAATATAGCAAGACCCAGTCAGAGAGAGAGAGAGAGAACACTATTCTTATGGGGGAAAAAATGCATTAAAGCAAAGACATACTTGGTCGTGTTTATGTATCTTTTCGTATTTTCATGTCTTTAACTGCACATTAATGCTTGGCATTCAGACAAGTCTCGACATGAGGTCTAGGAGAAATTTTGTAATTGCTTCAGTACTATTTTATAACATAAGCTATTTTTTTTTTACTGTAAACATCTTTAGAGAACATGATCAAATAGAAAGAAATATACTTCCACTAAAGCACTTCAAAATTCCTGGAGAAAAATATGTTCTAGCATGCAGGTGCCTGTGTGCAAACTGGCACACATTCACAAACACATTTACCGGATTAAAAACTTCCTCACGACATTACATCTAAAAGCAAAAAGAAGAATATAGATATACCACCACCAAGGGTAAAAATCACTTTTCTCTTGGATAAATTTTTCCCCATGGCGTCTTTAATAGGAGCAGAATCCGATGTTTTCTTTCAACTTTGAATCCTTTATTTTTACTGCAATGTTCATTTGATGAATTGTCCGACGAATTGCCCCAAAATAGTGAAAAAAAAAATGTTACTTGAACCACTAAATTAGGTGTCGGGGTGTTGGGGAGGTATTCCAGATCCATTCATTCAGCACGGTTTTACTGCACATCGAGCAAGGGTTGGGAGATTGACTGTGAGAAAGGCAGACCTTGACCCTCACGGCATCAGAATTTACTGTCTGCTGATTAAGCGCGGTCTCTTCCGCCCGGAAGTCGAGGCCTCACCTGCTGTCACCGCCGCACACTGTTCCGTTTCATCCACGCTGGCGTCCCCGCCTCCTCCTAACTTCCTTCTCCTAGGAAGCCCCTCTCCTTCACGTCCACAAGAGTGAAGGAGATGTGGACACCTGCCTCTCTATGAGCCATTCCCTGGTCCTTCCTCATCGCACAGTAAGGAGAGCGTTCTCCTGTCGCGCGCATGCGCACAGACACACAGACACAGACACACAGACACAGACACACACAGACACACACACACACACACACACACAGGTTAGCTATAGTCCCTGCCTTCAAATTCGTTGCTTTAAGTATAGATAAATAATAATTCTAACTGTAGATACACGCATGTTTAAAATATCAGTAATAACTGCTGTTCCGGCAGCGAGAACAATAATAATCGGTAACACTTTAAAGCATTTAATACGTCTTACATATAGACATTACCTTAAGTAATGTGCGCGGCTGGAAACGGGCATAGGGGATTCCTGAAAGAGGGTCCGATGAGTCTCGGGGAGGCGAAGGTGGGAGGAGATGCTGAGGCAGCCAGCCACGAGGGTGCCTTCGACAGTTACAGCTCATGGGTACTTACACAGACGTTTAATGTTTATAAAGCAGTTACTAATTCGAATATCTCTGGCATTATGGTTAGCCTGGTTCTGCTGATGAAACTTAAGTACACGGTGTGCTATTCGAGGGAGGCGTCCTTGAGTTAAATATGACCGTATGTCCTGGTTCACAATTGGTAGTTGTGTGACCTCCAAATTGGTTACAGGTTTTCTCCAACTTTCAATTGTTAGCTATAAATTGGGGACAGGATTAAGTGAAATAGTACCTGATTTATAGACATCTTAGCTATTATCATCGTGTTAACTTTCTGTCACGGTGACAAAATACCTGAGATAAGCATTTTAAAAGGAGGATGGAAGCCAAGCATGGTAGCACACCCCTGTAATCCCAGCACTCTGGGAGGCTGAGGCAGGAGAAGACAGAGTTCAAGCCCAGCCTGGGCTATTTAATGACTTAGTGAGAACCTGGCTCAAAATTAAAAATAAAAAGGGGAAAGGATGTAGCTCAGCACAAAAGTCCTGGGTTCAGTTCCTGGTACCACAAAAAACAAAAGAGGATAAATTTACCTCGGCTTATTCTCACAGAGTTTCCGGTGTGTGGGCGTCTGGTGAGACAGTAATCAGAGAAGCTGGTGAGGGGCTGGTGTCTTAGTACACCCTTCGAAGGCACAGCAGCCCACCCCTCCAACGGGCCCCACCGCAGCCCACAGCTTCCACAGCCTTCCAGTAGCACCACCGGCCGAGGACCAGCTGTCGACACAGGAGCCTGCAGGGGAGAGCCAAACCATAACGGTCATCGTTTATGTCATGGTAGCTGGTGTCTCGCTGAGAGTGTCCCCATCACCACTGCCCTCAATACAGGCTTCTGCTCTGGGGTACCAAAAACCACATGGATTTTCTGATTCGGAGATCAGCAGTGGTCGGAAAGTCCCGCTGCCACTAACTACCGCACTTCAGAAATCACAACATGAAAAGTGAGTGTGGGCCAGTGTGGGAGGCACAGGTGAAGGGGGCCATTCCCTCCCTCCTTCCTTTCCTCTCTCCCTCCATCTCTTCTTTCCTCCCTCCCTCCATCTCTTCTTTCCTCCCTCCCTTCCTCCTTCCATCTCTTCTTTCCTCTTTCCCTCCTTCCCTTCCTCCCTCCCTCCATCTCTTCTTTCTTCCCTCCCTCCCTCCCTTCCTCCCTCCCTTCCTCTCTCCCTCCATCTCTTCTTTCCTCCTTCCCTTCCTCCCTCCCTCCCTTCCTTCCTTTCTTCTTTCCTTTCTTGCACTAGGGACTGAGGCCAGGGCTTTAACACTGAGCTACATGGCCAGCCCTTTTTTAATACTTTTTTTTTTTTTAATTTTGAGACAGGGTCTCACTAAGTTGTTCTGGCTGGGCTCAAGCTTTTCATTCTCCTGCCTCGGCCTCCCAGAGTTCTGGGATTACAGGCAATCACCACCATGCCTTGGCCCATTCCATTTCTTCAAGCACGCAGGCCTGAAAGGTTCCAGAAGGTATGGTGAAACCACTCATTTTAATCCCTGGCTTCCCTGTGGGAACCTACTGCCCATGAAAGAAAAGAAATTATAGGCTGCCTTGTCACTCCCAGAATCAAATGATCTCTGCCATTGATTAACAGGCCTGTCCCATTATCAGCAGCTCTGCGCTGGCCAAGGGTATGAAGATGAAGTGAATGAATAAATTTGCCTCCCTTAAGTAAAGAAAGACCAACAGTAAAAGAGAAGTTTGATGCTTCATAGAGTAGACTCTGTTATTTGTCTCTCCCATATTCAGTTACCTTTTCCTCTTCTCTAATAGAAGCCATATTTATTCAAGTGCTCTCCCCAAGAAGATGTCCGATTCTGGGGGTGGAGCTGGATTAGGTTAATCTAATCATCATCATTCCATTCCTTGTTCTGTGATTGGTGGAGAAACTCGAATTAAGCCAATCAGGGTGCAGCATTCTTCTGGAGACTTTCATCAGGCTGGGATTGGGCAGAGGATCATTTATGAAGATAATTCAAATGAAAGGAAGAACCTAAATCGAATAATTGATAGTCTTTCTCTCCCCTGCTCCTCTATCCTGCTAAACATGAACTTAAAATGTATGTCACTCCAGCTTTATCTTCAGTCGCTGGATCAATAAATGAAACAGCTTGGGAAGGCCAAGAGAATACAAAGGAGCAGGGCCCAGATCACCCAATGCTGGCTCCTGCCCTACCTCACACCTGTCCTGTCCAAACAAACTACATTGCAAGTCATACACATAATTTGAAAATTTCTAGAAGGCATTTTAAAAAAGAATAAAAAGAAACATATCATTATAAGCCATTCTGAAAACAAAAAACTCATCTGGCTGCTTAAAATATTCAAACCAATATGTAACATTCTTTAAAGAGAACAAAGTTAAAATACTCATTGTGTCAGCCTTCCATGGCGGTGACAAAATGCCTGAGATAACTTAAAGGCAGAAAGGTTTGTTTCAGCTCACAGTTTCAGAGGTTTCAGTCCATGGTCTGTGTGCACGATTGCTATGGACCTGAGGTGAGGCAGAAGCATCATGGTGGAAGAGTGTCGGGAGCAAAGCTGCTCACCTTATGGCAGCTGGGAAGCAGACAGTGGGGAAAAGAGCCAGAGAGGATGGGACTGGGGACCACATATGGCCCCCAAGGTCACACTCCCATGCTGCCCCCCTTCACCTGGCCCCTACCTCCTGCTTCAGTGCCATGAATGGGTTAATGCATTGATGACATTACAGCGATCCTGGGCGATCACCTTCTAAAAGCCCACCCTCTGAACACATACGTGCTTTGGGAGTGATTTCAAATCCAAGCCAAAATACATACTTGTTGATTTCAAAACTTACTAAAAATCTACAACAATCAGGAGCACAGTATTGGAAACAACCTTAATATGAAACAACCTCAGTGTCCACTGATGGATACTTGGAGGAAGAAATTGC
The DNA here is from genome assembly GCA_004026905.1 of Hystrix cristata. NCBI lineage: Eukaryota > Metazoa > Chordata > Mammalia > Rodentia > Hystricidae > Hystrix > Hystrix cristata. The sequence continues at coordinate 13,170 of PVJO010016498.1, forward strand.
AGAACACACAGATGATGAAATGCCTTTCAGCCTTCTAAAAAAAAAGGAGACCTTGCTGTTTGTTTGCAACAACATATTGACCCTGGGACACAGTGTGCTAAGTGAAATAAGCCAAATACAGAAAGCACGATACTGAAGGATCTCTCTTATACACAGGATTTTTTTAAAGGTCACATACATAGAAAGAACTCTAATAGTGGTTATAAGAGGCAGCTAGCAGATGTTGCTTTCCCGTCACTGGGACAAAATACCTGAATACTTAAGGAGAGGTTTATTTTGTCTCATGGTTGTCAGTGGATTCACTCCAGGGCTGGCTGGCTCCAAGGCAGAAATGGCATGGTGGAAGGACATGGCAGAAGAAAGGTGCTCAAGCCAAGATGCCAGGAAGCAAAGAGAAATGAGGGAATCCAGAGAGGAAGCTGCACCCTCCGAAGACATACTCCCCAGCGGCACACCTCTTCCAACCATGTCTTAAACTCCCAACAACACCTTTAATTATGAACTCAGCACTGGACCAGCCTACTGAAGAGTACAGTGCCCCCATGATCCAATCACCTTCCCAAACTCCCACCTCTGAATGCACGAGGTTTGGGGGGACATTCTGAATCTAAACCACAGCACAGGGGGAGGGTGAAATGGAGAGATAAAGGTCAAAGAGTACAAAGCTGCAGTTACACGGGATGACCAAGTCCAGAGCTCTAATGTGCACCCCGAGGACTAGAGCTAATAATATTGTTTCGTATACTTTAAGTTTGCTAAAAAAGTAGATTTTAGCACTCTCACCACATTCACCCACATGTGAGCACAGACATACACACACACACACATATACACACACACAAAACTATACAAGATGAGAGATACGTTAATTGGCTTTAACTATGTCTATGTATACCAAAACATCATCTTGAACACTTTACATGCATAGACTTTTTAGAAAGAGAAAGTGGTATGAGATAAGGACAGACATAAATGAATGGAATAGAATTGAGAGTTTACAAATAAACCTGTATGTTTACGGTCAATTGATTTGTGACAAGGGGGCCAAGACAATCCAACAGGGAAACAATAGTCTGCTCAACAAAGGATGCCCAAACAACTGGATAGTCATATACAGAAGAGTGAAGTTAGATCCCTACCTCACACCTATATAACATGTAACTCAAAATGAATCAAATCCCTAAAAAAGTAAGACCCCACATGATAAAACTCACAGAAGAAAATATAGGAGTAAATTCTCAGACCTTGGGTAGGAAATGGTCTTTCAGATGTGTTAATAAATGCAAAAGCAGCTAGAGAAAAAAAATAACTCATACTTCATCAAAATTAAGTACATTTGTGCATCGAAGCACATTATCAAGAAAGTGGCAATCCCAACATCAGGAGAAAATGTTTATAAACTGTTTCCCAAAACTTATACAATAGTACCCCAACAATAAAAAGAAAGCCTGGTGTTTTTTAAAGGGCAAAGGATCTGAATGGATGTTTCTCCAAAGAAGATACACAAATGGCCAATGAACACATGAAAAACATATTCAACATCTTTGGTCACTAGGGAAACGCAAATTGAAACCACAGTAAGATCACTTCACATCCACTAGGGTGGTTATCATCAAAAAGGCAAGCGTACATGCTGTTGAGAATATGGAACAGTGGGAATCCTGATCCATTGCTGACAGGAACCTAAAATGATGAAGCAGCTTTGGAAACCATTTGTCAGTTCCCCAAAGAGTTAAACATGAGAGTTATGATAGGACCCAACAATCCACTCCTGGATACACATCCAAGAAAATTGAAAACCTATGTACACACAAAAATCTGTACACAAATATTCCGCGCAGCATAATGACCCCAAATGCAAACAGCCCATGTGCTGTATTCATACAATGGAATGTTATTCATTCCAAAAACAGAATGAAACACCGATACACGCTTCCACAAGAATGAGCCTTGAAAACATTTTCCTAGGTGAAAGAAGCCAGACACAAAAAGCCATATAGTATTTGATTTCACATACATGAAGTACCAGAATAGGCAAATCAAATCCATAGAGATGGAAAATGGATTCATGGTTGCCACAGCTGGGGGCACAGAGGAATGAGGACTGACTGCAAATGAGTGCAGAGTTTCTTTGGGGGTTGAGGAAAATTTTCAGCAATTGGGTGATGGCTGCACAACTTTGTAAATATGCTGGAAATGACTGAATTGTATACTTTGGAAAAAGAGTGATTTTATGGTATGTAAATTATACCTTAGTCTTTAAAACTGCAGAGACAATCGCGTCCTGATCACCGAATTAGGCACCGTGAGCCTGCCGTGCACCCCAGCCATGAAGGCCGAGTTCCCCACATGCCTGGAGTGATTTTCTTTCTTTTTGGATTGCAGGATGACTTTCCCAATTCCTGTCAAAATGGCAAACTGATACAGTTTGCGATTTCCTCCCCCCTTAAAAAATGACCTTGGAGAAAATATTTTAAAAAGAGAAGGAGAAGTGGGGGCATATCATGTGCTTGGCATGCATGAGGCCCGGGGTTCAACTGCCAACCATGCAAAAATAAATGCAAGTGAGACAGAGAGACTGAGAGACAGAGAGAGGGAGGTTGGGAGGGAGGGAGAGGAAGAGAGGGAGAGAGAGAGAGAGAATGGCTTGCTTCCACAAATGAGCAGAAACACCAAAGGGTAGAAACCCTGGCTGAAGGCTGTTGTCCAGGTGTGGTTGTGGGGATGCTGATGGTTCTGGACCGTGTGGAAGCAACCGGACATAGCAGAGAGAAGCCATCTTGACACATTTTAATTTCTTCTCTCGTTCTTCCCCAGTGACCTTGCACAGTGATTCTCTCTCCCTTAGCTGCAGAAATCCCAGACCACTGGCATCCGAGGGCACTGCAAACGCTTGCTGGGCTGAGGCATTGGCGGAAATGGGTGTGCAGCAAGGGTGTGCAGCACCCCACTTCCACCTGCCGCCCTCAGTCGCCCAAGCCTGGTGGGTCTCAGCCCAGAGAAACCGCCTCCCCCAAACCCTCTCTCACAAGAGGGCAAAGTCACATGCCAACGAGGGTGCTGCAACCTCTGTGGCTTCAACATTTAGTAAGCAATGAGTAACAAGAGTGAAAACGTGGGTGAGTCAGGAGATTTTAAACAAACCATCTAATCTGACAGGGCGAGGAGATTAAAACAGATAGTGAAGATCTGAAGAATGCAATTAACACATTCCAGCTGTATAGATATATGTGTATAAGGATGCATGTGTACATATGTATACATAGAATACATTTATATCACATATCTTTAGTATATTTAAACATATGTGTACACATGTAACAAGAAAGAGAAAACTCTATATGCTAAAACCCAGAACACGCCATCTTTTTCTGCACGTTTTGAGTACAATTGGAAAGAATATGTTGTAAAATAGACCATGAGCTAGGCCATAAAAGAAACCTCAATAAATTCCAAAGGAATGGGGTCATATACACCATCTTGACCTTATTCTTCAGCTGAATGCAATAAAATTAGAATTTAATCATAAAGACCATGAAAATACCATATGTCTGGCAAACTAGCTAATACTGAGAAACAACTTCATAGGTTGTAGAGGAAATCAAAAAGGGAAATTAAGAAATTCTTAGAGGTGAATAGTGATGACAACATAGCTCTGCGGCACTGATCACTGAGTAAGAACCATTTCCAGAGAGAGGCGCACTGTGCTGGGGGCACTGTGTTCCCCACCCGTCTGAACCCCCCGGGCCAGGGACAAACTTGCAAGATTTTTCATGGAATTGTAAAGGAACTTGGATTTTTAAGGCGACTGATGGCCTGCATCATCAAGACTTGGATTATTTTCCTTAAAAAAGCAACATAGTTTTTGTACTCAATAAAGAAACAACTAAGTGACGCTTTTGGTTGTCATGGGGTTTTTGTTTTGTTCTGCTTTTTGTAGTACTGAAGATTGGCCCAGGGCCTCACACATGTCAGGCAAGAGGTCTACCATAGACCTCACTCCTAATTCTACTAAGAAGATGGGGTCTTACTAAATCACCCTGGTCGGCCTGCTACTTGGGACCCTCCTGCATCAGCCTCCTGAGTAGCTGTTATTACAGGCATGCACCACCACAGCTGGCTCTTAGTGAAGTATTATTGGGAATAATCTTGGTAAAGCCCCCAAACGCTTAACAGAAGAAATGCGTTCCATGCCAATGGCAGACAGATTCATACTCGCTGCCCCCAAGCAGATGTGGGATCTTCCAGCTTCAAGTGGACTTGTCAGGTAGGGGTCAGTTGGAGCACTGGAGGAGTCACCCACCCCCAGGTGGGGCTGTCCACAGCATCTAGTCCTGCTCTAGATCCTCCTTCAGAGTCACTGGAGAGAGCCTCCAAAGCACCATGCTCAACAACACAAACTACAAATGAGGAGTGTCCGCGTTAGTAGATGAAGTGGGGCAACAGGAGTCACTTCTGTTGGTAACAGCACAACACATGACGGGGACCCCCCTGCTGCTGCCCGGCTGAGTAGTCCATGTGGATGCCACTCCCCACTTGAGGAATGGCCACAAATCCAGGCCAGTCCCATGGGGCCAGCATTTCCAGGGCACTGCAATGGGTCCTTCCAGCTGGAGAGATGGACTGCTGATCAGTCTGCCCTTTGGGAGATTTTTAGAGTTTGTTGTGAAACAGACACTCTGTCCTTCCTTTTGAGAGTATGGGCAGCAACATATTAAGATGGAGTAGCTTGGGCTCATCTTTGCCACCGTATACTTGGAAAGGCCTAGAACAAAAGCAGTTCAGGAAACAAACAACCAGCTAACAATAAAAAACCAGGAACCACGAGATGAATACGGATGAGTTCCCGATGACCCACGTGAGCACCCAGAATTGGCAGTAGCTGGAGTTAGATGCGTCCTTGAACTTCTACTTCTGTTCGCGGAAGCCAACAGTTTTCTTTGTTTGTGTGCTGGGGATTGAACCCAAGGCCTTATGCTTTACCACTGAACTATAGGCCCAGTCCAATAAATTCCTTTTGAAAAATTAAGCTAATTTAGGGGCTATCACTTATAATAGAGTACTACAGGTCGATGTAGCAAGTAAGAAAAAAGAATTTTAAACACAATTAAACTTGGAACCAGACTTCTGTTTCTGTTTATCTCCCATCAACAAAATAGGCTGCCCTCTTAAAACAGGAGGGACAGTATTTTCCTGTACTGATATAAACAACAATTATTCGTAATTTTAAAATGTAAATTAAAATTTAATTTTGTTTCAATAACAAACAATTACGATGAATGGTAGTATATGTAGAACTAAATTTGGAGAGCTGCCTGCACATCAGCATCCCACTAAATACTCCACAGATGAAGCCAGTTTTAGAAACACGGATTGGAGTTTTCCTGTCCTGTCCTCTTCTTTCCACAGGAGATTTATAACTTCCCTGTCCAGCGTGGTAGGAAAGGGTTCAAACCTCAGTGTGTGTGGCTCCTTCTTCACAAGGCCTGGTACGAAAAACTGCACACTGGACGGGAGGACAATGCAATCCCCACAGGCGGGCTCTATTGCTGGCTGTTGGGCTCGGTTGTGGGGTGCTGTGATCCTGAATTTGGCCATGAGCACCCTGCCCCTCTAAGAAGGGCGTCAGGGAGAAGGGAACACAGGATTTAAGAAAGGAACAGAGAACGCGTGTAGTAAATTCTGAGCATATGTGTGTGCTCGAGTACTTTTTCACAGGGCAAAACCAAGAGTACGCATCAATATTTACACTCCAAGAGCAAAGGCGCCATCCAACTTAATGAGAATTTGAAACTTCTTACTGTTGTTCTCATTTGCACTTGAGAAGAGCTGTCAGTCAAGGATTTTTTGCTGTTTTTTTCTTTTTAGCTCCTGAGGGGATGGTTGTTTATTGGTTTTTTTTTTTTTGGGAGGATTATGTTTTCCTTTTTTAGGCTACAACATGCTTCACAACTTGAAAGTGCTCATCTTCTTGAAATCACATGGGCTTCAGTTTTCAAGCCTTGAATTAGAGGGACATCGCCTTGGATAAAAATATATCTACGGAGGAAGGAGCATTTGCAATGCAGAAATGTTAGCCTGGTTCATTGAATGGCAGCGCAGCAAGTGAGGACCGATACAGCAATCTAATGCATAGTTTTCAAAGCCCTCATTGTTTCAGGCAGAGCAAGGTGGAGAGAGGTGCTCTGGAGGTTCTGTAGTTCTCCTGGGCTGTGATCGTCCATATGGTACAGACTGAAAAAAATCAATTCTCGGTCATAGTGAAACCCCTCACTGAGATTTTTCTTTGAAGAAGGAGAGGTAAGAACAAGTGAGCCCCAGGATCCTAGGGCGTATCTATAACATGAAATCTAAATCAAACAGAGCTAAAGACTTCTATTCTAAGAGAAGTCCCCGCCCCCAGCTTCATCCTCTCTGCCCTGACTCTGGGTTAAGATGTTTCACAATTCATTAGGAGAATTGCCATGTCCTTCCTTTTTCTTTGCTTTAACAACGACAAGCAGATGGGCTCTTTCTACGGGCCCTCTGGGTACTTTAGCTCTTGCTGTGCTTTGGGTTAGCTTTGTCAGTTTCTTTTGACGGGAGGTGATGACAAGTGGCTTGGCGCCTGGGCACCTGCATCCCACCTGGCACTTCTCTCCAGGTTTCTTTGAGGATTCCCTGGCTAGTGCTCAGGCAGAACAGCTTTGAACTCTGCCCAGACAGCATCTGCTTCCTGCTCTGAGCTCCCTGGCAGGGTGGGCAATAACGCCTGCACTCTCCATCATCCTAGAATTGGAAAGTAACAAGTGCTGGGGGTCCCTGCCTCCCCAGAATGTCCCACTGCTTCCTGCTGAAGTCCACACTTTAGAGTGATGGCCTCAAGCCTCTGACCCCCCCTTGTTCTCCTTTATGGACCAGGACCAAGCTTTCCTTTGCAAGTTCCAACCCCATCTTCCCTTGCCAAGCATCCCACCCTCATACCCTGGGAAGTTTGCAACTCCCCACCTTCATGGCTCTTTAAAATTATTATATGGTGATGAGTGCACCGGAAAGATTGTGGTCTTTTGAAGTGTGACACAATTTTGTGACTGTAGGCTGTTCACCAGGCTGCAAGGGCCAGGAATAAAGGACCGGAAGAAGGTAGCACCCAGACTGGAAGGTCGGTATCACAAGCAAGGATTGTTGTCGTCTATTTTTTTTTCTTTTTTGGCTTTTAGGGGCAGAAAGAACATTGGCTTTGCCGCCTCTTTATTGCCTCTAGGTCAGGCAGTCATTGACTGAGCCATTTTAATTTAATCGCTCCTAATCTGAATGTTCTGTTCCTGTGGGAGAAAGAGCCCCCTCGTGGCCATCCGGGAGCGTTGCAGTTAATTTCTGTTGCACTCTGGCTGACTGAACATTTTTATTTTTAATTTAATTTAATTTTATTTATTTACTTATTTTTTTATTTATTGAGGTGCTGGGGATCGAACTCAGCTTGCTTGGCAAGCATTCTACCACTTGAGCTAAATCCCCAGTCCCTACTTTTTTAAATAAAAGAGGCAAAATCATGCGTTGTGTTTGATGCTGTGAGGTATGCTAGGGGAGAATTGAGACGGAGTCTGCCTTCAAGGAGTTAAGGTGTCCCACCATCCTGGTCTGCTGGGGGACTAGAGGATTTGCAGAGCTGAAATCCGGCGTGGCCTGGATGAAGCCGACAGGGTGGTCCTCCTGGGTCTAGCCTGTTCACTCCCCTGCTCCGCACAGGGCAGGCCCCTAATGATGAAACTCGGGCTGGCAGTTTAAATGAGGGCAAGGAGCGAGAAAAGACGGAAGGTTGTGTAAGAGGACCAACAGCTCAGAGGCCGGGCTGGGGTGGGGCAAGCGAGGGAAGTTAGGAACCTGAAAACTCCAGGTCCGATTCATGCTTTCGTGATCAATTTGCTTTTCTCTTTTGGCAAGATGGTTTCAAGGTTTCTCTCCACCAAGAATCTGGTAGGTGCACCTTGCAGAGCAGAAAGAGGAAACTCAAGTTGTCTTTTTCATCCCCAGATGCGTTGCTGAAATAAACACTGTGAACGTATCACAAATTAATATCCCCCAACACAGCAGTAGAAGCTAAGAGAATAGCGGTGGCTTCGTCACGCAGAGTGAGACAGGAAGTTTCAAAAAAAGGCATCATGTCCCACAGAAACCGGGAGAAAGACTAGGTGAGCAGGCTGCAGTCACTCGGGCTGGAAAGCAGCCGGGACCGCACAGTTAACGCACCACCTAGGTGCAGACGTTTCAAAGAGTGAGACTCCACAGCCTTCTGATCTGTTTAACAGCACTTTCCAAGTTACCCAAAAGCTCTTGCAAGGACTTGCCTGGTTCGTCCGGCCCAGAGAATCGAAGCTGATCGGATGACACCGGAAGGAGCATGACTGCCTCCTCCCAGACTCCTGAGCCTCCTCTCCGCGGCCCTGGTGCTCAGTGTATCTGGGTCTTAGGGCAGAGTGGTCGTTTCCAGCTGGGGACGATTTCACTCCCCCTGCCTCCTTCCAGGGACATTCGGACGGTCACAACTTGGGGAGTACTATGGACATCTGATTTAGCCTGGGGACGGCGGAGGCGGGGGGATGCTGCAGATAGTGGCAAGACAGCCCACGCAGCAGGGATGCTGCAGCCGCCAAAGGCTGGGAAATCCCGCAGGAAGACACGGACCTATCAGGTTCTTCCGGTCTCATTTTTCTCCAACAGGGAAGAAAAACAACTCCAGAGTGAGTGCAGCACTCTCACTTTGAGGTCAGGACTGCTATTTACATGCTGCTGCCAGGGTTCGCATCTGCACTTTTCCAGAAAGGTCGAACAGATGTAGAATATGAAATACAGTAAGTGTGATGTAAAGACCCATAATTTCAGCAGTTTACAGGGTGCAGCGGAACTGCCACACGACTAACCCATCACTATTCTCTTACTGTCTAGTGATATATCAGGGTACATTATTAATTCTAATTATTACTGTAATAATTCTATTATCTGATGTAGCTCAGTCGTAATCAAGGCTTTAAATCCGAGTCATAGCATGCAGAGGATTACCAGCTCCGTCCAAAAACAAGGTACAAATATTGAAATGAAGTACTCTAAAAACACAAAGTGTAAGCTCAGAGCAGTTCACTTGATCCAGTCAATAGTATTAATTAATTTTTAAAGGCCAATGAAGAAATTTACAAAATGGGACCAAAGCATCTTGTAGTGCCAGACAGTGTTCAAACAAATGAATAGAAACGCGATGAGGACATGTCGAAGGGATACCTATGTCGGTCAACTCCAAAGTCACCCAGGGGCCAAGGCTGGAACAATTTCAGCAACACAAAAATGGAGTACTGGATTGCAAGCCAAAATATTAATTATCTATGAGTCCATTTGATACACATAAATGAGAAGGAGAGGTAAGCCTCACATGCAGAAAAATGCTACACAGAATGACTTTCTTCCAGGCAATGAAGAGAAGGGCGAAGAAAAAGAGTGTCTTTTCCACAGAGAAACCAGACAACCGCTTCCTGGCCAGGAGGTCCAGGCGAACATCAAGAGCACCAACACACATGACCACAGGTGGATTGTGATGCGGAGAGCGCTTTCCCTCAACGGTTCGCCTCCCAATCACTTTAACCCAGTCAAATAGTTTCCTCCAGTCTAGGACTTGCCCTCATTGCTTAAGAAAGTTTTATTCTGCATGTATGTACCTCTGGCTGGGAATGCAGCTTATTCATGAGGCCCCGCGTTCCATCCCCCATAACACATGCACGCACACATATGACATGTATATATCTCTAAACAACATACTGTTTGGTATTGCTTGTTTTGTGCAAATAATATGCCATGCATAGTCTTTGGCAATGTGGCTTTTTAAAAGATAAAATTCATATACCATATAATTTATCCATTTAAAGTGTGTAATTCTGTCGATTTGTATATTCATAGGTTTGTGGAATCATCACCACAATCTACTCATGGAACATTGTTGTCCCCTGAAATAGCCCATACACATACCCATCGGTAAGTCCCCATTTCCATCCTCTCACATCCTCCCACCGTCACTCCCTGCCCTAGAAAGCCCTAAGCCACGGTGCACACTTTAATTAATGTTCACACCACTCTGAAGTAAGAACCTGCGTTGTCCCCATTTACAGATGAAGCAACTGAGGCCCAGAGAGGCGAAGGTCTCAGAGTTATTAAAGGGTGGAATCTATTACCCAATCTAAGGGGAGAAAAATAGAACTCAGCAAACTTTCCAGAAAGGGCCACATAGTACATATTTTCAGTCTCCACTGCAACTGCTCAGCTCTGCTATTGGACAGTGAGTGCAGCTGTACACAATACGTAAACAACTGTGTGTGTTCAAATAAAACTTTATTTACACAAACAGTTGATGGGCCACATTTGGCCTGCAGGCTCTAGCTTGTCAATTCTTGAATTAAACCCTTTTCAAAAACCTTGTATCTAACTGGATGTCTCTCCCTAATCCCCTTCCTCTGTTTCCCTAAGCCAACTCTCCAAAGGAACAGTATTCTGAAGTTTGTATTTTCCATTCTCTGACTCAAAAAACATTTCTTTTTCTGAGCCAGGGTTGGTGGCACGTGACTGTAATCCCAGCTATTCAGGAGGCTGAGGCGGGAGGATTGTAAATTCCAGGCAGGTTTGCACGGGCAACTCAAGACACCATCTTAAAAAAAAAACAAAAAAAAAAAACAGGAGTGGTAGTGCGTACCTGAAACTTCAGCTACTTGAGAGGCTGAGGCAGGAGGATTACAAGTTCCAGGCCGGCCTGGGTAATTTAGTGATAGCTTGTCTCAAAATAAAAAAGGCTGGGGAGGTAGCTTCGGTATTTGCCTAGCATGTGCAAGGCAAAACTAAAACAAAAACAAAACAGAAACTTTTTTTCTCAAATGAACTATGTGCCATTGAACAATGTGTTCATTAATATATTATCAAAAGACATTGTCTAGCAAGTATTGCCAATTATCTTGGAGTCAATTACCCGTCAGAGACCAAAAGTACGCCAGTGGGAACTCCATGGCTGATTTGGATTTTGTGACTATATCCATCCACACACAAACATAGTACACTGCAGGTCTGAACGCCTCTTTTTGAAATGTATATTAGATCCTGAGAATACTTTGGAGCAAAATGCTCTGCCAGTAAGGTGTTTATTCTTTGATAGTGATCTTTCAAATTATAAGTTTTAACTTCAACAAGATAATTCTTATTCCTGAAGTCCCAAAGGAACCTTCCTTGAATAACAAGAGTGTCTTTGCGGATCCTTTTCTCTCTAGCTGCACAAGATAGCTGTTGATTTCAGTCTAATCCTGCCTCCTAATCAGCGTGAGTTAAACTCAGCAGACTTGTGTGGACTCGTTAGACTCTCCAGGTGTGTAAACAATTGCAAAGTGAGCTGTGCTGCTAATGGCAAAGTGGGCCAGCCACCAATGTCACGTTCTCCATAGAAACTTCGATTCTCTGTCTGTATCGACCCAGCGAGGCATTGTCAGACATGGCTCATGAGCTGTGATTGGCGACTGTATTTGAAACTGCAGATTTTCCATCACCACGTGATGAATGAGCTGGGTCTGATGGTTAACACCCACCATCCAGGATGGTGAGAGCATCCTCCAGGCTAGGTGAGGGGGAAACACTGAGCAAAGGCTACACGCCCTCCAGCCCCGTGAAAGCTGTGCAGAGTTGAGGGCAGTAATTCCCAAACATGAAGGCTTTTCAGTCCCTTCTTTACCCACCCCACCCCGGCCCACCTTCCCAGGACTCTGACAAGTTGCTCACTGGTTTCTCAGCTAGCCAGCACCCCTCAGCATTTTCAGTAAAGACGTCTGTATTATTTAAGTGAAGAGGATAGAACTGATGTGTTACGGAAGGCGCCTGAATAAGAGGCTGAGAAATTGAGATGTAAGATTCTTTTAGGACTAGCTCTGCTTTTTCCCGACCAAGCACGTCTTTGTTAATTCTTGCCACTAGCTGGTGCTACGATACCATTTGGTGAGCTTGCAATTACGCTGAGTCAGCCCGGATTAGCCACCCTAAGCGGGTGGTTCTTCTTTAACCCTAAACCTCTGTGCCCCTCTCACCATGTGGCTTATAGATGCAGAGGATAGCAGTTCTCAGACCCCTGCCCAGGACGTGGCCACCCACAGCTGCAAGCCTAACAACTCCCGTTTTCCTTTTTAATGAGATTATCTTTACGGTCTCTTTCAACCTGAGAATTTTCTGATATTGCATCACATCCACTTCTAACACTGAACTGACTTTCATTTTTCTTCGCTCATAAATGATATGTTTTGGGGGGAGCTAGAGATTTTAAAGAAAAAAGTATCCAAATAAAAATATGAGTTACCAAATTTGTGTGGCTAAAGTCCTCCCTAAAGGATAGGGCGCTAAAACTTGCTTTTTCTTTTACTATTTTATGTTGTAATATTTACATATGACACATGTAAATGTGGAATGTATACATTCTTATAAATTTATTATTCTACCCTCGACCAAACTCACAGGGTTTTCTCTTCTTCTGTTCCACATTCGTAATTTCCTGACCTGCTTTATTTTTTCTTTTTTTGTATTCCTGGATTCTCTTACAAAATTGAATAGTAATTATGATAGCAGATATTCTCATCTTATTCTTGATAGCAAAGGCAGAGCCTCACCATTAACATAGAGTCCATCAAAAAATGTATACATCCGGAAAAGAAAAACTCGTATACATATTTTAATACTAAATTTATCAAGCCATCATAAGATTAATACAAGTTAGCTTAGGCCTCTGCAATTACAAGAGGTGCTCAAAATGGCATCCATTAGCTTCCAGACATTTATTAGTATGGCGAACTGCTTAAGTGTGCATACATTTTTTGGGTGGACTCTGTATTTGCTGTAGGTTTTTAAATTCTGGATGTCATAATATTAATGAGTTTCTAAAATAGTAAACCAACTTGGAATTCTTGATACAAATAAAATGCGTCTGCCCAATTGTACCCATTTTATCCTATCCATCGCTATTGTGTGGTAAGGATGTTTGCCTCCATGTTTCTGAGTGTGCGAGATTAGAATAATGTTTTATATGAGTGTTTGATGAAAATCACTTAGTAAAATCACTGAGTCTGGAATTTTTAATGAAACATTACCAAATTCAATTGTTTCAACAATGGTAGAAATTTTCAGATGTTCTATTTCTTCCCAAATCAGTTTTGCTAAGTCATTTTTTCCCTAAGAATTTGTCCATTCTGTTTGTTTTCAAAATCAGTATCATATAGTTTTTTATTATATCTTATAATGATTATGATCCTTATATTAGTTACGTGTGAATTCATTTTTTTTCTTTAAATCACAAGGGTTTGCCAAGCTGGCCAAACTAATGACAGCATTACAATTTTTTAAAAAGAACTCACATTTGGCATTTGTAGATTCTCTATTGTATATTTGCCATTTATTATTATCCATGTTCTTTATTAATTACTTCCTTCCTTGTGATTTTTTTGTGGAGCTGTTTATACCCCGCCACTAGTGCCTCCTTATAACTTGACTTCTGTTTTCAAATAATTATCAGTTTATGGAGAATAAATAACAGCTGCTTAATTTTAATGCCATAGCTGCTTTGGTTGACCAGAGGAGCAGTTTCCAAACTTTAGGGCACCGGGGACTGGTCTCTAGGTAGACAATTTTTCAGCAGGCGGAGGTGGGGTGAGGTGGGGGTGGGAATAGTTTTGAGATGATTCAAAGGAGCCTGCACTCTAGCTCTCTCACATGTGCACTTCACAGTAGGGCTCGTGGTCCTATGAGAATCTAATGCTTCTTTGATCGTCAGAGGCAGAGTTCAGGCAATGATGCGAGGGATGGGGGGTAGCTGTAAATATGAGCATGAAGCTTCCTCTCTTGTCTGCCGCCCACCTCGTGCTTTGTGGCCCAGTTCCTAACAGACCACAGACCCCTACCAGTCCCTGGCTCAAGGACTGGGGATACCAGGACTAGGGATTATCATTAATTAGCCAAAGGATGAGGTTTTCTTTTTTCCTTGGGTTGATCAGCTTCTTGTGAGTCCATGGCTGCCTTCAGGCACTTTATAGCACCACTGAAAATACTCCTATAACTCTGGAGTATTGTGTATTTCATCAGTACTAGAAAAGAATGAAGAAGTTCACATCCTACCACGTATTGGTTACTTCTGATATCTTCAACAAGTAAAGAAATAGCAGATTTCATGACCAAAAAAAGTGCAAACAAAAGGCTCACTTATCTGTTGGTAAAATTATACTGCTAATTCCATTTCTGTTTGAGAATATATCTATATTTATCTATATCTGTATCTATATATCTATATATCTTTAGTATAATGATTTCATTGCTTTTGGATATATACCCAGTAGGGGGATTGCCTGAGCATACAGTAGTTCTATTTTTTAGCTTTTAAAGATATTGCCATATTGTTTTTCAATGATCTGTATTAATTAAATTACATAAATACAAAAAAATGTGTAAATTTCTTTGAAAATTAGAGGTGGAGAAAAATACTATTAATTACGACTTGAAATCTAGGTGTAATAAAAACAAATTGCAGATTCAACTACGAAAGAACAACAATAATAATAAAAAAAGAACAACAATAAAACCTTTTTAATGGTGAAAATACCATAAGGCAAGAAACGGATAAAAGACTGAAAAATATTTGCCACTCATAGGTAAAGAGTTTATAGAAAGCTCCCAAAAGCTGAAAAATGAGTGATTTTCAAGAGATGAAATTACAGTCCCCAGAAAATGAAGGGCAAACGATGTGTTTTTGTTGGTGGTGGTGGAGTCAGGGATTGAACCTAGCACCCTGCGCATGCGAGGCAAGTGCTTCACCACTGAGCTACAGCCACAGTCTGGCAAATAAACTTTAAAGAATGAAAAAAAAAATTCTTTACTGAAGTAAAGAATCTTTAAAGAAGATTCAGAGAGCTCCACACAGCCGTGCGAGCGGAGAGCTTCTATAGGCGGAGCGCGGAAGCAGAATAGTTATCTGATGGGCTACACTGGCCTGTTTAGGTACGCTGTGTAACCAATCAGCGGGTTGGCTGTGTGCGACAGGCTGAGGCTCCCCCCACAAGTCAGCATAAGAAATATTCAAGGTTAAATTCTGATGTGCTCTGATAAGCGCCGCAGGTATAGACACACCCCTCCCAGCCTGGCTGGCCCTGGACTCATAGTGATCTTGCCTCAGCCTCCCGAGTGCTACGATTACAGGGCGTGCCACCATGCCTGACTGTCATGCTTCCAAAAGGTAACAAGAAAGATAAATCGAGCCAGGTTTGGCAGCGTACCCCACTTATCCCAAAACTCGGAGGCTGAAGCCAGATCGTTGTGAGTTCGAGGCTAGTCTGGGCTACGTAGTGAGTCCAGGGCCAGCCTGCACTACAAAGTGAGATCCTGTTTCAACCTCCCCACCGCCAAACACATACATCAGTAGGGGAAAAGGAGAATGCAATTATACCTCTCTAGATGTATCTTGCTGTAAAGTTTTGACTCTGGAATCATTTAAATATTTTACATATTCAAAAAATGAAAATAAATCCAAAGGAGGGGAAGGAAGCACTCCTAAAACTGGAAATCAAAACAAATATTAAATTAGTTATCAAACTGGTGGTGTAACCAAAAGATAAAAGAGTCATTTCAAGTTGCTTTCAAGGTACAACATTTGGAGTGTACATCATTACTGGAATATATTCTAAAGTCAAAAGAGAGAAGCAAAGAAACTTTAAACTTCACTCCATAGCCTTTTTGTTAGCAGCAATGTTAGTATTGTAATTTTGAAATGTTATATATGTATTATATGATACATATATAGTCATTAATACGTATTCATGACTATATATAGTCATTAATAATGTATTATATATAGTACATATATAGTCATTCATAGTCATTAAAGCAATAAAAATGATGGGAACTGAGACTTTCAGGGTAACAGAGAAGCGACACAAATATTAAAGTAATAGTCAAAACGTAATGATGCTAGATTTCAAGTAGACATGTTGTTAGGAATATTTTGAGGCTTTTGCTTTTTGAAAAAAATACACTTCATAGGTAGATCAATAGAAATAATAGCAACTCAATAGCAGTGAGCACACCACTCCCCACGAAGCTAAACCAAATCAGCAGCTAAGTCCAAATGGGAGGCAGGAACTATAGGAATTGTTTCTGGGGGCTTTTTTCCTCTTTGGTACCAGGCTGCATTTCCAGACCCTTTGTATTAAATTTTATTTTGAGACAGGGACTTGCTAAGTGGCCCAGGTTGGCCTCAAACACGAAATTCTCCTGCTTTGGTTTTCAGGCGAGAAGGACAAGACTCATGACGGACTTACGCAAGGTTGGGAAGTCAACCACCAGTTGCCCACTCTTTACGTAAATGACAAGTGTGGACAGTGCCTGCTTGTGGGTCAGCTCCTTCTTGCTGGCTGCAGAAAGGGGCACCCCTTGGTGTCCACGCTGTGTCTGCAGCCTGTTACCAGCTAACCTGGGAGCCAAGTTCACAGCCCCAGAACCCTCCAGCACAGCCCCACCGTCCCTCCTCCCATTTGGGCAGCCAGCCGAGCTGGCGAGCTAGCCAGGGCTAGTGATTTTTACTATGACTCTAACTGATTTGTTGTGACGCTGCCTCAGCACGCTGTTGTCTGTCCCCACAACAGCATGAAATGGTGTAATTTTCCAGAGCAACAGTTCTGCTGAAGAAATGGTCGAGTTTCTATTTCCTGACTGCACTTTCAGAGATAAGAAAATTGCATTTGCGCTAATGAAAAATTAGCCTCAGTGATAGGTAGTGTGAAAAGCCATCTGACACATTTAAGAAGGTTGATACATCCAAACACTTGTTTGGGTTCCTGCAGGCTTGATGCAAGGCTGGAGACCATGAACTCTATTCAAAGGAAGCCTCTTCGGAATAGCAACGGATGGACTGAACTTCATATCCAACATTCAACCCCAAGGCAATGCTGCCAAGCCACAAATTACTGCTCCTGGACCCCGCTGGTGTTATTGCTGGAGAAGCGACGTGTGGTGTGGGCAACTCTCGGAGCACACACTGTTCTGTCACCAAAGGCAAATGGGCATCTTCTGGGCACCAGCTTCTGCCACCAACCAACAATCCCTTCATTTTAGAAACTGGTTAATGTTCCATGCAAATGTGTTACCTTGTTAGAAAAACACACAGAAACTTGGAGCCAGGCAGGGAGGTGCAGTCTTGTTATCCCAGCTACTCAAGAGGCTAAAGAAGGAGAATTGCAAGTTTGAGGCCAACCAGGGCAACCGAGTGAGAGTCTGCCGAGAGAGAGAGAGAGAGAGAGAGAGAGAGAGAGAGAGAGAGAGAGAGAGAGAGAGAGAAGGGGACTGGGGGAGTGCAGAAATAACTCAGTGCTCCCTGGGTTCAATCTCCAGTACTGTAAATAGCAAACAAATAAGAACAACAAACAACAGAATAGAGGACCAATAAGACAGGAGTCAAATCATTATTAGCAAGGCTCAGTGGTAGAACCAGTTTCATCAGGACAAATAAATGGTAATGTTTCCATTTCCTGTCCCAAGTCCCCAACATGCCACCAGACCAGAAATGACCTGGGCCTTCTCATTAGCTAGGCTTCACCTCTTACTTGCCTCCCTTGTACCCAATCAGGACGGTCTTCCTTGGTTACTTCCTCTGGAGGTGCTCCTCTCCTCAGCTTTGCCTGGCTCACTCTTACTAGTCCCTGAGACCCAATCTAAACATTTCCTCCTGAGGCCTCTGTGACTCCCCAAACTGGCTTTCCTGTTCCTGCTTACCCCAAAATTCACATTAGAACTTTAACCCTAAGGTGATGATATTATAAGGCAGGGCTCTGGGGCAGGTGATCAAGAGGGTGATTAATTTGGAGGAAATGACTAAGAATGAGATTAATGCCTTTTCAAAAGAGGCTTCAGGGAGTTGTGCAATCCTTCCATCTCTCCTGCCAAGCAAGGACTCAGTCTTCGTCCCTTTTTCCTTTCTGCCTTCTGCCTTGTAAGGACACCGTGACAAGGTGCCACCTTGGAAGCAGAGAGCAGCTCTCACCAGTAAGTCTGCCAGCGCCTTCATTTTGGACTTCGCAGCTTGCAGACTGTAAGAAAATAAGCTTTTGTTTTTAAAAATTACCCAATCTCGGGTATTTTGTTATAGCAGCACAAACACACTGTGGCACTGTCATGAGCTTCTATCTCCTCCAATGTACTTAGCCAAGCACATTGCCTATTGTCAATGTGATTTTTAAGTCACTGTGTGTCTCCTCCTCCTCCCCATGACAGAAGTACCTATATAGATAGGAGCCATTTTGGAATTGTTTACTGCTCAATTTCCAATACTTATCTCGGTGCTTGACACATAGATGGCAAGTATTTTTGAACATATAAATGAGGTCTGCTTCACACTTCTTTTGCCTCCCTCCAGAAAGAGTGGACTGCTCTGTTTTCTGAGATTGCCTCCAGCAGGAAATCAATCCTCACTGCAGTCCCAAGAAGTTATTGTGACAGCCAGCGGGTGCCTTCTCCTCCCCTCCCCCACCTTTCATCCTGCTTCTTAGGACCCTCGCTGCCACAGGTAGAGCTGGCACCCTTCTCCAGGCACTCACTCTTCACCTTCACCGCCAAGTACCAGGAAACTTCCCATTTAGGACCTCAGGACGCTCCAAGCTGCACCAACAAACTAGTCTTCAAGACTGCAGCCTTTCCCAGTGTTAGTTGTTACTACATGGTCAGCTTCTTGAAGGTTTAGCCTCTCAGAAGAACAATAAAGGCGTAACTCACAGCTGGCGTGCTGAGCTGGCTGGTGCTGCCTCAGGCTCTCTCGTGAAGCTGCTGTCCAGCTGTTGGTCTGGGCTGCAGCCAGCTGATGACTCGACTGGGGCCAGGCAGCCCACATCCAAGGTCCTCTTTCACACGGCTGGGGAGTCAGGGCTGGTGGTCATTAGGAAGCCGTGGGGCTTCATTACTGGGAATTTTCCATGCGTGTTAAGGTTTATATCCACATGTCCCCCCAAAGCCTCACGTGCTCACAGGCGGAGCTTTTGAAAGGTGACTGGATTATGAGAGCATTTAGGCTGACTTGCTCGTAGGAGGCAGGGCCTTCTTGGAAGAGGGGGGCACTACGGGTGTGACCAGGAATAGTTTATATCCCTTCCCAGCTCCTGCCCGCACTCTGCTTCCCGTCCACCACGCAGTGAGCAGCTCTCCACTGCCTGCCCCTCTGCCACCCTGTCCCGCCTTGCCGCCAGTTGTCTGTGGACTGAAACCTCTACAAACAGTGAGCCAAAATAAGTCTCTACTCCTTGAAGCTGGAGTCCGGTATTGTGTCTCACTGATGAGAAAATGACTAGGATAATGGGGTCGCTTGAGCTGTCTCAGGAGATGGCAATAGAATTCCAGCAGGAGTGAGCCAGGAGGGAAAGTGAGAAGAAACCACATCATCTCAGTGAACCGGCCTCCAATATTAAGCCCTGCATTTCCACAATCTTCTGTTGGCTGCACACTTGGTCCTATTTAATGTTGAAGGGAGCTACATGTGGGGGTGAATATCACAAAGTGGGGCTCGCTGGGGAGATTCCCTGAGGCTCACTCAGCTTTGCCTGGACCCAGCCCCTTTCCCTCTCATTAGACTTTTATTCTCCAGCTGCAAATCCTCCTGTGGCTTCCTGTAACACAAAGACTCAAACCTAAACCAAACTTCTGACCTCAAGGCCCAACGCGATCTCCTCATCCTCATCTCCGAACTTCTCTTTCTTGCTCATTCCAGTTCATCCACTTGGGCCTTTTTTTCCCCTCCAACTCTTTCTCTTCCTGGGCCCTTTGCATTTTCTGTTTCTTCAATCTGGAAACTTCTTCTCCCAGACCCCCACATGGCTCCTTCTCACACTTAATTTCACAACAACAAGGAAAGTAGGGACGACCTCTGAGGGGTTGAGTGCTCCAGGCCCCCAGTTTAGGACGGTGCTCCACACACGCCAGACTCTCAACTGCCGTGAGCTGAGTGGACCAACGGCTGGATGAACAAGTCTATAAAAAGAAGATCAGTTTGCCCTGAGAAGTGTTTCCTACTAGTTAATGATCCAAAAAGTGCAGAAATTGAGAGTAAATATCGAGAAGCCTTTCGGGCAATCTGACGTTGCTGCGACATACCAGCGCACCGCCAGTGGACTGATCTTACTGATGCAGACAGGGAGTCTCCAGCACAGACCAGTTTGGATTTTGCTGAATTTATATGGTGACTCATCCGTGGTGCATGCTGCAAGCTAGCTGTTCACAATTAGACCACTTTAAAATAGGTGCAATTTTAAAGGTAGTTTGCCAGCTCTGATCTAAGAGTACATAACATACAGATTCCCTTTCTGCCACTTAGAAATTATTTAAAGGCAATTAAAGCTTTTCAGGATAAATGATGGTGGGTTGAAGATAAATGTTGAAATGACAGCATCCCTTGCTTCATTATAAATAAAATACAAGGCCTGGGCTTGTGTCCCCTGTCCTTTACAGTGTAGCGATCTTGGCTCCTAAGGTTCAAGCCAAGATTTGATTTTTCTTCTCCAAAAATTGAATGGTATGACTCTCATGCAAAAATATTAGTCAGTGACAGACTTGTTGAAGATGGGGAAGGGGATGGGGGATGAGGGCGAGGAGGAAGGGAGATCCAAAATGATCAAAATGTCCCATCTTCATGTACCAATCCCCCCAAATCAATGTAACTACAATGTATTAAACATACACTAATAAAAATTTAAAAATAAAAATTCTAGCCAGCAAGGCCAGACTATTAATTCCAAGGTCAGCATTAAGGTCGGTGTGCCAGAACAGATGATGCACTTGCCAACAAAAGAGACTGTGAGATACCACTTGGACTGTAATATGTGGATGCAAAATTGTGTTTTCTCAAATTTATCACTTGCGATAAAATTCCACCGGTTGTTTGCAACATGGAACACAAATTTAAGTCTTTTTAAAGCCATCAAAGAGTCTGCTGTCTATCCTGTAAATATCTACTTTCACTGACTTTGTTCCACATGGACGTTTAAATTGGACGGTTTCTCCACGTGGCGCTCATCACTAATGCCAAATAAGCTGTTTGTGTGGCGGCCCTGCCCGAAGTTCGTAAATCTGTGAACAGATTCTTCATTCATTCTCTCCGCTGCTCACTTTCCTTGTGGATGCTGGAGGCGCCGCTTCTTGCTTCTCTGTCCCTAAGTGGTCAGAGTCACAAGAAACCCAAACGCTGTCTATGCTCGGGTGGCAGTCTGCCTCACATCCTGGGGCTCAGTCCCTCTGATGAGTCTTCGAGGTGAGCCTCTTTGCAATCCAGGCTCCTTTTAACAGAGAAAACTGATTAGCCCAGAGGGTTCTCTTGAAGGCAATTGGAATTGAGCAGATGAGAGCCCTCAGCTGCACCTGGAAGGTGGGCGCTATCAGGAGAGCAGAGTAGGAAGGGCAAACCCGCGTCACCGAAGGAATTCTGTGTACCCGATCAGATACGGGGCTCAATCATTTCAACTGCACGTCACACCTGAAAGCCAGCGGCTCAGTCACACCAGCGCACCCCAAACCTTAAAATCTCCGAATGCTGGTTGGGCAGTTAAGAAGACACACTCACCTACTCCCTACGCAGCGAGGGCGAACATTTTAGAGACGAGCACCCGAACTGCAACCCAAACCCACTTACTTATTGCACAGTGTCAGCACCGCAATCAAACCTGGATACTGAGGTTTTAGTTCAGGAGAAGCAACTCATACATTAACAATTTTGTCTTAAAAGAAAAACACAATAACACACAAGCCATAGGGTCAGTACACTCCGCTGTGGTGCTGGCCAGCGAGCCTGGGAGACAGAGTTCTGAATGAGTCTTTCTTCCGGGAATCTGAAGTTGTCATAAATATACCCGGACCAGCAACGTTCAGCAACAATAGAGTCCTGTAATGAGGGATCCCCTAGTTCACTGCTGTGTACCATTAACCACTGGAGACCCAACCCTTGGGGACAATGATGATGTATTACAAAGGCAGAAAAGGGGAATTCCATATAAGATGTGGGCCTAACTGCAATGGTTTAAATGGGCCCCTCCCCCGTGTCAGGTGTTGGAAATTTGGTCCCTAACACCGCAGTGCTGAGGAGCGGGACTTTTGGGAAGTGATTGTATCGTAAAGATTCTGCCCTTGTGAGTGGATTTATCCATTTGTAGATTAAAGGGTCATTGCTGAAGTGACTTGATTATAAAAGTGAGCTGTCTCTGGTCAGCTTGCTCTGTCCTACCATGTGATGGTCTCTGTCACGTTGTGACCCAGCAGGAAGCCTTTCACCAGACGCTGAACAAGTTGTGGGCACTGTGTTCTTGGACTGTTTGCTTGGTATGAGTGAGGCCCTGGGCTCCATCTCCAACACAACATAGAAAGAAATTAGAGTTTGCTCGGGGGTGGCCTTCCAAGTACATGTATATACCTTACGCCCTGGAAGCTGCACATGTTCCCTTACAAGTCAAAAGATAAGGTTAAATTAAGGATTCAGGGAGGAAGTACTGATCCTGGATTACGCGAGTGGGCCCTAAATGCAATCACACACATCCTAGTAAGAGAGAGGCAGAGGGAGTTGGGAGATAAACACATAGAAAAAAGTTACACAGAGAACAAGAAAAGGCCACATTAAGGTGAAAGTGGGGATCGGAGTGATACAGACAGAGGCCAAGGAGCACCGACAACCACCAGAAACTGGAAGAGGCAAGGAAGAGTCTCCCTGGAGCCTCAGAAGGGAATCCAGGCTGCTGACACCCACAGCAAGGGCTGCACAGTGCGTCCTGTTAGCATTTCCCATTTAAACTGCGGTGCAGAGGGTGACTGGGAGAAGCAAGGCAAAGGGCAGGGTCAGAAAGGGCTGGGGTGGACCTTCAGACACGGAGAGGAAAGAAGCCCAAGGTCCAGGACATCGTCCTGGTCATATTTGCTTCTGCTTGTCCGGGGTCTGGGGTGGGGCCTGGAGCTGTAATAGGTGTGGGCTTGTGCTTGGGGAAGACCAGTGGGGCTGAAAAAAGAGATGAAAACTCTGTGGCTTTCTGAGTCCTTCAGAAAACCTGCCACAAGTGGTCCCTGAAAAGGAATGAATTGTCACACACAGGGGAAGCCCACCGTCTGATTATTGAGACAAGTTCCATCTGCTTCCATTGCCTTGATAGCCTAAATTCAACCAATGAGAATTCCAACACAGGACAGAGCATCGCAGACCCTTTTGTCCAAGCCCCAGTTATTCTCTGTCTCCTTGACTAACCTGCAGTCCCGACCCTGGTGGCAGCTGCCAGGGCTTTCCTCCCAGTGCTGTAAAGTGAGCTCTCTGGAAGTCTTAAAGGACCCAGAACTTTCCCTCTAGATCTTTGCCCTCCGTGGCCTTTCCCCAGCAAGGCGTCTGCAGACACATTTAACATGATGGAATGGTTTGGTTTAAGAACCGCCAGGAGCCAGACATGGTATCACACACCTGTAATCCCAGCGACTCAGGAGCAGGAGGCTAAAGCAGAAGGGTCCAAGTCCAAAGCCAGTGAGACCTCAATGCAAAAAAAAAGGAGCTGGGCATACATCTCCAACAGTAGAGTGCTTGCCCACTGTGCACTGGGCATGGCGGCTAATGGCCGTCACTCCAGGAAGATCACACTTGAGGTCAGTCCGGATAACTTTACAAGACTCTGTCTCAAAGTCAAATCCCTTTAAAACAGCTGGGGTTGTAGCCCACTGGTGGTGCTTTCATAGCAGGTGCAAGCCCCTGGATTTAGTCCCCAGTACTACTGCAAAAAACGAGACAATAACCCACAAAACAACAACAAGAACAATAACAAAAACCTGCAAAAAGCAAAACTGCCAGGGACTGGGGTTTTCAACACGTCCGCTCTTTGCTAAATGCAGAGGGCCTATCTGATTTAATTAAAAAAAAAAAAAAAGAAACACTGAGTCCAAGGGGGAGGGTCACACTGATGACTGCCAGACAAAAACGAAAACAAAACGCACCAGTTTCTCTTGTCCCATGCGCCTTCCTCCTTTACTCCCAGGACACTTGGGTGCTGAGCTCCCCCAGGTCAGAAGCCCCTTAACCTTGATACTTGGACTAGACATGGAAGCTGGCCTACTAAAATGTCCTCAGATGCAGTCTGTGCAGGGCTGTAACTCTTGCTGTCTTCAGCCTGGAGAGCGTATAAGCAAGGAGCTTGCATGGGGACTTTATACTTTCCCCTAATTGCTCATGACTGCGCAGGGTCTGTGGGTTTGGTCTGACGCCTAAATCCACAGAAGCACAGAGGAGACCAAAGCGCGGGTGACGTGGGTTTTGTTTACCAAGTGGCTGCAGCTGGATCTAATGGCGGCATGGGCTGTGATCTAGATCCTTGTCACTACTCCCCTTCAACCTGTGGTTCCCAGGCTGCGTGTCCCCACCCCACCCTGCAGCTCACCGAGTCAGGCCTGAGTCAGTCCTTTGTCACAGAGTGACTCTGCACAGTGGCCAGGAGTAACAGGAACTCAGTGCTGGGCCAGGTCACTGAGGATGGCCTGACCCACCACGGGCCACCAAACATCCACATCAATGAATGAAATGGAACCCGAGCCCAAACCGGACAAAGTTAGGGCTCCTCCCAGCGCCTCCCTCCTTTGCCGGCCCCTTCCCTGCAGGAGCCATGCCATGCCCACCAAATAAGGAAAGTAGGAAGAACCCAAAGCTCCACCAGACTGAAAGCCCAGGTGTGTGTAATAGCCTTACCATTCGCTCCTGTGTGCAAGGGGTGTAACAAGCCGGGACACAGGCACCTGGGGCCTCATAGCTGCGGGGTCTGTATTACACTGACTTGACTTGGAGAGGTGGCAGCAGTGGATTGGACTGAATAGAGACTGTCGCAGGTATGCAACATAGGCTTCGAGGTGCACACAGAAAGCTGGTGGACGCTTGGGCCAAATTCTTAGAGGTTCTGGTGGGCTCTGTCAAGCACGTGGTCTGTTGCAGCAGTCAGGCCATCGAGAAACCAAGCGCCGCACTCAGAGAGTCAGAGAACTCAGTTTATTAAGCCAGCGTCCCCAGACTGGCTATTCACCCAAGTATCTGAGGCCCCCAGAGTAGAGCTGCTTCTCCTTTTATAGAGTCAGTACAAGTGGCTGCACTCCTGGCAGCTGCTAATTGGTTCACAGGTTGTGGGTATTTGCTTAAGGAGGGAGTTACTAGGGAAATTCACACAGCAGGGGAGCTGCTAGGAAAGTTACATAGCAGTGGGGCTGCAAGGGAGCCATTCCCACCAGGGAAACTTACAAGAATACAACAAGTTACATTTTTTTTTAAATTTTTTTTATTATTTTTACCAAGAACATGTATTGGTACATTGTATACATAATGATCATAATCAACATGGTTATTTTGTACCTGTACATGATACATCTTGGTTCCCCCCCTTCCCCCCTTCCCCTCCCCTCCCTTCCATTCACCCACCCCTCCCTATTTGCAACAAGTGAAACTACACTTTACCATTTTTTCCCCTTTCATCTTACTTTTCTTTTAACCTTCTTCTTTATCCCCCTTTTCCCTATCTAGTTCTCTCTTTTGAATACTATCTCTCTTTTTTCTTTTTTAAACAAAATATCTATTTTGTCCTTATTTACACTTAGGGTTTCTCATATCAGAGAAACAATTTGATGTGTACTAATAAGTGTCTGATTTATTTCACTTAATAGTATGTTCTCCAGGAACATCCATTTATATACAAATGACTCTAGTTTATCCTTTTTTATGGCGGTGTAGTACTCCATTGTGTAGAAAAAACAAGTTACATTTTATCAGAACATTTGTCAGCCCTTACAGCCCCAAATTGACCTTGGACAGGCTGATCCTACAGAAAAAGTTCACCAACAAAACATTTTTACATCCAGGCAGGAACTTACAGAAACATTTTACATCTGCAAAGGAATTCGTAGTTTTGATGGAATACAAATTCCCACATGTACAGAAACAGAATAAAGCTCCTAGCTTCAATTAAAGGGGTGTCTTGGGTTTTCCTCTTTATTCTACCACCTGGAATTCCTCTCTTGATGGTATTCTTTGGGTTCTTGGGTCTTCAAAGAAAATGTGTTTCTCTAGACTAGACATGGTAATTCATCTGAGTGAGCTCTGCAAATAGAATATCTGGGGCCCAATGGAGTGACCAAACCATGGAGGGATAGCGGCACTTCCTACCAGGTGGCTATCAGGGAGTCGGCTATGCCAACACGTGGTCTGCTCACCTGAGAAGGGCACCAAGCTCCCCACCGTTCAGGGTTGTTGGGAGTTTTAGCTGCAGGGCCTGGGCATGGTAGCTGCATGCAGATAGTAGGTCCCACTGCTATCCTACATTGCTTCGTACACAGAACATTTTCACAAACACTGTCTGCTTGCTCCACATGCAGCCTTTGGAGTCTGGATGGACTGCAATATTAGTTCTTTTCTCTCCCTTCCTTCCCCTTCCTCTCCTTCCCTCCCTTCCTCTTCTTCTTCCTTCTCCTCTTCTTCCTCCTCCTTCTTCTTCTATCTCTCTGAGGACTGAATCTAGGGACACTCTACCATTAAGCTACATCATTTAAAAAAGTTTTTTTTTTCTATTTCAAGACAGAGTCTTCCTAAGTTGCCCATAGTGGCCTCAAATGTTCAATCCTCCTGCCTCAGCTTCCTGAGTATCTGAAATGACAGGTGTGCACCACCGTGAATGGTTTATTGTTTCTAATTTACAGATAAAGAAATGGACAGGAAATACTCTGTACACAAACTGCACTCTGATCTGCCCATACCTGATCTCTGCTGCCTGGGCCCATGCTTTACCCCTCAGGGGGAACCGTTAGTAGCCTACTGAGTGCAAGCTCTTGGCATGGGGCAGAGACGAAGAGCCTGGGGACAGAGAACAGAGGGAAGGTGGAAGGGGGCAAAGAAGTCCTTAACTTCACCACAGCCATCCTAGACGATGCATGCCACGGAGACTCTATGAATGAAGACTGTTCCCAGACCACAGACAGCTCCTCCGTTAGCCGCAGACGCAAAGCAGAGTTCTTAGGAGTGATCAGAACCATTTCACTTCATCGTTAGCACCGGCGCACAGCGCCTCAGGAACTGGTCACACTCGGCAGGCATCTGCTGGGCGCCCACTAAGCTGACTTTGGGGTTTCATTTCCGCGGAAGTGTTTCTGACCCCTCAGGGCGAGGCTGAGTGAGGAAGGCAGCTCAGGGTGACTCACCCTGAAGGGCAGGGAAGAGTGCAGGGTGGCTGGCTTCACATTCCACGGGGATGCCAGGCCTGCCTCTGCCTATTGTTCTCCACAGTATTTCTTTCACCAAGGATTCCTCCCATGTGAGTGACAAATCCGAATGACAGTACGGGAAGGGCTAGCAACATCTGTCTGTCACAGAGGAAGCTCGGTGGCTGCCAACCCATTGTTTGGCAAGACCAAGGGAACAGCTGAAGGTCGGAGTGGAAGAGGTCAGTGTTGCTTTCCATCTGGACTGGGCCGGATGGGTCGAGAGGAGCCGCCCTGAAGGTGGGCTAGCCTGAGGGTGTGTTCGCTTCCTAGGACAGCCATGACTAAAGAGCTCAGCCTGGTTGAGTGAGCACCACCGGAACCAATTCTGTCCCGGTTGTGGAGGCCTAAGTCTGAAATCAAGGTCTGGGCAGGGTCACCTCCCTCCGAAGGCTCCGGGGGAGACTTTTAGCCTCTTCTGGCTACTTCCGGTGGTGGCTCCAGGAGCTCCTGAGCTTGTGGCCACATCACTCTCATCCCTGCCTCCCTCTTCTAGTGATCTGAACCTCCAGATTGCTCCCTCTTCTCATAAGAACACATGTTTTTGGATTTAGGGTCACTTGTGGTTAATTCCAGATGATCTCTTTAGATCCTTAACTCGAGTACATTTGCGAGGACACTTCCCACATAACAGCACCCTCAGGGGGACCAGGGGTAAGGACGTGGACATATCTTTGGGGGCCTCTGTTCAGCCCACGATGGGTAGAGTTGACTCAAGTTGCTTTCTGAAAGTGATGCTGATAAAATATATCGAGAAATCCCCTGCTGACATCAAGCATTTTTCTTATTCCAGGGAGAGGCTTTGCTATTGCTCTTATTTTGCTATACATTTAAAGTTATTGTGACACAATTCATAATAGCCAAAATACAGGATTTGCCTACATGCCTGTCAGTGGATGAACGAATAGAGAAAATGTGGTATATATACACAATACGGTATTTTTCAGCCATAAAGAAAAACGAAGTCATTTATAGGAAAATGGATGGGACTGGAGTTCATCATGTTAGTGAAATAAGCCAGACTCAGAAAGACAAATACTGCATATTTTCTCTCACATGTGGAGTCAGGGTTGGGGGACAACGTGAAAGTAGAAGGGGAATATTACAGATGAAGAAGGGAATGCAGAAGCAGGGAAGGAAGGGTTAGAGGGAAGACAGATACAATCAAAGTATGTTATATGCATGTATAAAAATACCACAACAAAACCCATCGTTCTGTATTATTAACACGCACTAACAAAAATTTTTTGTAATTGAAAAGTAGATTCCCTATTTTCCATTGACTGAAAAAAGTGTATCTTCCAAATGCACTATCACTGAGCTGATGGGG
>PVJO010016499.1:0-41866 GCA_004026905.1 Hystrix cristata
AGTTATGAGTCTCTAATTAGGTTTTTCAGTTGAAAATACCTTTTATAGATTTAACAAAGGTACAATATATATACTGCACAATTTATCCAACAAATTGTACATTCAGTGATTTTGACCTATTTATAGGGTTGTGCAACAAACACCACAATCAATTTTAAAACATTTTCATCATCCCAAAGAGAAATCCTTTACCCATTCATGATCACTTCTCATTTCCCATCGACTCCCTAACCCCTGGCAACCATGCATCTATTTTCTGTCTCTATAAAATTGTCTGTTCACCTTACTTAGGTTTTTCATCCATCTGAAACTTATTTTTGTGTGTAAAGTTCTAACTTTTTCTTTCTCCCACGGAAAAAACGATCAGTTGCCGACAATAGACCAAGTGAACAAATACATTATTAACAAAAGGCCCACAGAGCTGTGGGAACTCAAGTTGGAAACAGCCATTTCTGATGCAGAGTCAGACATAGGTTGGGTGCAGCAGATGCAGTTTAAAGTGGGCCTTGGATTGCCAGTGAGATTCAGGAAGACTGAAGAGGGACGAAGAGTGGCAAAAAGAAAGATGGAGAAAAGCCCTTCAGGGCTCAGACAAGGTCAAGGAAGCCAGAGTCTCTGAGGCAGGTAGACTGTCTAAGAAATAAGTCACCTGAAAGGTTGGCATAAAAAGTCTGGGCCCAGGATGCGAACATCCTTAAACACTAGCCTTAGAATTCTGCACTTTATCTTATTAGCATTAAAGATCCATTTGCATATTTGAATGTTTTTTTCTTTTTCTCTTTCTTTCTTTCTTTCTTTCTTTCTTTCTTTCTTTCTTTCTCTCTCTCTCTCTCTCTCTCTCTCTCTCTCTCTCTTTCTTTCTTTCTTTCTTTCTTTCTTTCTTTCTTTCTTTCTTTTTCAAAGTAAGAGAAACAGGAGCATTAGAGTATGAGGCAGGTGGAAGGTCTGAACTTTGTACAAGGAAGAATGTAGAGGATTCTTTCAAGTTCACATGCCTGTCTCTGTGGCTCTACCTGGCCCAGAAAGTCTGTTTACTCTCCCTTTGTCCCTTCGTTCCTCCTTTGTGTTGGGGGGAGGGGAAGGACATGATCTGGGGTTCCTGTGATGCCAGGTAAATGTCATGCTGAGTGACAGATGCAGGCAACGCTGGTAACAGCTGAACTTGATAAAGACCTGTTGCTGTCCCAAGTGCTGTTCTAAGTACTTCATGTGACTTTACAAAGTACTGTCCTTTCTTCAAAATGATTTATTTTTATTTATTTATTTGCTTGCTGCACTGGAGGCTGAATCCAAGGCTTTATGGAAATCCTTTTTGTGCGTAGGGATCTATTTGAATTTCTAACTGGATTTTTTTTTTTTTTTTTTGGTACTGGGGGTGAACTCTGGGTCTTGTGCTTGCTAAGCAAGCACGCTAACCACTGAGCTAAATCCCCAGCCTCCCTAACTGGATTTGATGGCTGATATTGCTAGAAGTCTACCGCCATTGATGTGTAGATGATATCTTAGTTGAGATTCTTTTTGTTTTCTGGTTGTTTGAAGCAGAGATCTCCCTACAGAAGAACCCTCAAGAGGCAAGAGGGCCTCCAGTAATGTCTCCCTCCTGTCATTTCTGGGATAATATTATTAAAGATTGTGGCTTTCACTTTGGTCTCTCTTGCGGAAGACAGGGCCTGCCAAAACCATGTGAGTAGCCTAGAAGAAGATTATCCAGCTCCAGCCAAGTCTTGGGGTGCCTGGAGACCCACCAACAGCCCAGCTTGACTGCAACCTTCCAAGAGACCTTGAGTCAGAACCGCTCACACAAGAGATACGTGGAGGCATTGACCTCAATCTTTTGTAAAAGACAGATGCCTTTTGAGGAGTAAATAGCTGCCCTTCATTTATCTGATCGCTAAGTTTGTTTTCTGCTCTCAGCATTCAAGCAGCAAGAGCATACCTGCAGTTTTATGCAGCAATTACTATGCTGGGTAACACTGCCTGAGGGAACGATTTCCTGTGGGAAGAACCCCGTTTCTTTGTGGCTGCTTAAGTTAGCAAAACATGAAAAAGTTGGTTAGTAGAAAATTCGTGTTTGGAAAGATAAATGATGCCATCGTCAGAGTAAGATTATTAGAACCGGAGATCTGAGTTTGCACCCTAATTTGATAACTGAATAACTTTGCACCTCTCTGACCCTTAGTCTCCTTTTTGTAAAACAGACGTAATCTCTATCTCACAAGATTTCTGTAAGAATTAAATGCATTAATATGTATATTGTGCCTAAAATGATACCTGACATGTGTTAAGAACTTAGGAAACGCTAGGTCATAGTTATGTTTGACAAGTATTTTTCAGTCAAAAATATAAAAGTCTATTTAATGATTCATTGAACCTTTGCAACTCAATGTCTCCATTCATAGAAGGAGGTGGTAACCCCTACCTCGGCCGAAATCATAGCAGTGCTACCTAGAACACAGTAAGTGTAATTAATAGTTTTCATTTTGTTTTATTTAGATAGCACTTTATTAGTCATATACTTACAGAAAGCCAGCCTGGTCCCATTCTAGATGACATTCTAGACACTAAAGGACTAGACCATAACCAAAAAGAGCAAAGTCATTGGTCTCATGGAGCCAACACCCTAAAGGCTGCAAGAGAGAGACAGCAACCCACTACATGGCAGGTGGTAGTAAGTACAAGAAAGAAAGATAAAACAGCCCTGAGGGGAAGAGGAGAGCAATGGGCTTGCTGTTTCATAATGAGCTCTCGGGAAAGGGTGAGGCCTCTTCAAGGGGCACCATCTGAGCCAACACTGGAGTGAATGGAGGAGTGATCAGGAGTTGTAAGTTTATACTTGCAACTTCAGGCAGATGCTTGGGGTTAGAAGAACAGTAAGGAGGCTCGGATGGAGGGAGACGGCAGAAGAGAGAGGAAACAGGGGTGAGCAAAGGGCCACATCATCTGTAGCCTGTCAAATAAAAACAAGACCCAACTTCATATGGGGTGATTTTTTTCAAGAATATTATTGCAAAGGCCTCAAAAGGAGAATTGCAACAGGGAGGATGCTCAGACTACAGCTCTGAAAGTACCTCAAAAGTTAGGCCAAAAGAAGTTTTCTTTATGGAGAAGAGTAAAGGAGGTGCAGTGGACCTAATGTGGTCAACTTGAGCCAGAACGCCCAGCCAGACTGAGTTGGTGTGATGCTGGGCGTACGAGATCCACCTGAGGGTTGTTGCTGATGCAACATAAGGCAGAGTGGGAGCCATAGCGTTAGCGGGCTGTTTCCCAGGAGAAGCTCTGCTGCGGCTGGTTCTTCTGAAAGGAACTCGGCTGTCCTCGACGAGGAAGGAGCTCAGGGCCTTGCTGTCATCGAGGATGGCTGCTGTTGCTTCGGAGGAGCTCTGGTTGTCATCTCTGCTGCGAGCATCGTATCCTGGCTCCAGCCATCAATGTGCAGACACGGACCTACATGGGACAGTGCTGTGGGCTCCCAGCCCTCGATTGGATCTTTTGGGTCTCCAGTGCCTAGATGGACATTCAGCACCTTCTGCATTTGGCTTCTGTGTGAATATTGTAATCTGTAAATGTCCCCTATTAAATCTGCTCTCTTACAACCATTGGTTCTCTGAAAACCTAACTAAGACAGGAGGTGAGAAAATCTGGGTGTGGGGAAGTGGGATGAAATTATGGAGTGATGAGACCATAGATCAGAGAACGTTCCCCCTGAGGCCAGTCTGTCCTCTAGAGGAGCTGTGTGCTGTTCAGGCTGAGGCTGGGCCAAAGGTCAGGGGCTGGAGAAAAGGCAAGACAAGTGCAACCAGAGTTTGATTAATGCCTGTTAATCAATGGTGACAAGCAGGTCAGCTAATCATTAATGAGATGAAGAAGAGAAGTTCAAAGAGTCTGTGCCTGGCCTTGACAGAACGGTGCTGTTTTCTAAACTTCTCTGTGTTTCAGGATTGCAGAGCTCAGGTAAAAGACCTTTGAGACATTGGATTTTTTTTTTTCTGGGTGAGAAATGAAGCAAATGGTACAGGACTAAGCAAAGCATTGTCTGTGATTTTGGAGGTTCATCATGAAAGAGTCAACAATTCAGTCCTTAGTCTTCACAGTGGCACTATCCTGTGCACTGATGGATGGTAGCAGTGTGCCTGCCTCTGCCTGCAAGATGCTTTATAGTACCCTCCCCCGAGCTGGACCCACCAAACATCCCTCCAGATCTTCCCAAATTCCCTTCCACCCAGTTGAGAACCACTGCCTTAGAATTACCTTCTCTTGCCTCTTTCTTTTTCTCTTTCTTGAGTCCCCCAGTTTCTTTTTCATGTACCCAAAGAAGACCCCAAATTCTCGTTACTTCATTGTGTAGAACAATATAATTTCAATCGTGGATATTGGACTCTTAGCCTACCTTTCTGAGTCTAAAGAAACTTCACTGAGCATTTATTTTGACAAAACACAAAAAGCCATCTGTGGAACCGCTAGCCTTAGCAATGCACAGAACATGTGAACTTTGAAATTATGTTTTGTTTTTCAGTACTGGGGAATGAACCCGGGGCCTTTGCAATGAGCTACATCCCTAGTGTGTGTGTGTGTGTGTGTGTGTGTGTGAATGTTTGTGTATGCACACACACACATATATATATATATAGAGAGAGAGAGAGAGACAGAGACAGACACAGAGACAGAGCAGAGAGATAGAGTCTTATTAAGTTGCTAAGTTGCTCGGGTTGGGCTCAAACTTATGATTCTCCTGCCTCATTCTCCCAGAGTACTGGGATTACAAGTATGTGCCAATACACCTGGCTGAAATTATGGTTCTTTTTTTATTTTATTCTGGACCTAATTAATAATGAGAGTACTTTACTTGCCCAGTGAAGGTCATGGTGTGTGTGTGTGTAGGTGTGTGTGAGTGTGTGTGTGTGTGTGCAGATTTCTATTCTTCCTCTTCCATCTATCAAAGGAAAGGGCTACCTGAGAGGTTGATAATGGTCTTTTTAGCAACTCTGAGCTCTAACTGAAATTCAAATTTTGATTGATTTGCTACTTTCAGGATCAGGTAAATGTCTGCAATACATAAAATCCCTCCCTTTTGAAATCTTGCCACTTCTGTTCGGAAAATCTGGCTGCATTTGACATTCCTCAGCTGTAGGGCTCAGTCGGTCTTCCGTCCCTGGGCCCTACAGCAGAGAATGGTTTTGGAACCTAGAATCCAGTCTTTCATGTGCATTTCTTTATTTTGTTAATATAGTTTCACTGGCAGGAATAAAGAGAAATTTTGTCATGAACTTTGAAAGGTGCATTTTACAGTCAGCTATTTCACAGAAGGGAGAAAAGGCCAAATCAATGGCCAGAGCTGCAGGCCATTTCTGACAACACCCTGCTCCTTTTCTCCTGCTGAGCTGAGACAGCTATAGCAGGGCTGCACCTCCAGTTCCCCTGGGAAGACCCTGAAGCAACTGAATGCGTGTCAGAATCAGGGTGGCATTTTCCAATTGTATTTGTTCCTTTATTCAACTTCACACTTTTATTCCCACTCACAAAGCTTTCTCCTGTACTGTTATCATTCCACTTCTTAGAAAAGTGAGTCTGTGCATTTTAGACCCAATCCTGCTGTCTCTTTTTGAACACACTTAAAAGCAATAGGCTCTGTGACAATCGGAACAGTGCTACTTAAGAGATGCGACATCTCGCACTCCTCACTCCGCCCAGAGGCTCTCGCTTGTCCTGAGACAATCACTTGACTTTCGTTCCCCTTTTCTTTCCTTAACAAATGCAGGCAAATGTACTTTCCTTTTCTTTGCTTAGTGGCAAGTAGGAGGAAGGTAGTGTTTGTAAAGTCAGAGAATTGAAGAGAGATGAAATAGCAATGCTTTCTTCCTATTATCTTTGCAGCTTCTTAAGATTAATTATGATGCTTTAGGGGTCAGATGCTGTGCAGAGCCCTTAATATGCACTGTTTCATGTATCTTTGCGATACCTTATCAAGTTCTATTTTGTTGTCCTTATTTTACAGGTAAGGAATTGGGGCTGAAGGTAATACATCCCATATCCATACAATCAACCAATACTCAACAATAGAAAGGAACAAACTATTGGCATTTGCTTTGCCATTGATAGGCCTCAAAAACATGATGGAAAGTAAAAGAAACTTCATGTTGTTTTATTCTATTTATGTTAAATGTCCAGAAAATACAAATTTATGGACAGAAAAAATATGGCTTGTAAGTGATGTGGAGCTAAGGATGGGAATGAAGAGTAACTGTAAACAGCAAGAGGGTTCTTATTAGAAAGATGAAAATGTTATAGAACTGATTGATGGTGATGGATGCAATACTTGGCAAAGCTACTAAAGATCAGTGATTAGTATATTTGAAGTGGATGAATTTTCTTATATGTACAATAAGTCTTGATAAAGTTAAAAAGGAAATATATAAGAAAAGGTGAGAAAGGAGGAAAAGAAGAAATAGATGAAAGAAAAGAAAAAATATGAAATAGAAGAGAAGATGGAAAGGGAAGAAAAGTAAAATAAAGAAAAAAAAAGTCCTTTAGGAAGGAACAAATATCAAATCTGAATCCAGGTCTGTATTTCTGGAAGTGTTGACCCTAACTTTGGACTTTGTAATTTTTTCTGATCTTACTTCTTTCCTCTTCTAGTTTCCATTTTCCTTTTCCTCTTCTTTCTTACATTTCCTAAACCTAAGTGAGTTCTGCCTTTTGTCCATCCTGGACCTTGCTGACTGCTGACCCCATGTGGGGGACCGCTGGGGCCGCCTGCCGGGAGGTAAGAGCAACCCGCCCCATCTGTGTTATTGCACTGGCCTCCTTGAGTCAGCGCCTCTGAACCAGCGTTGCTCTGGCTTCAGTCCGGGGTTAATTTCCCAGTCCTGGACTTGTATTTTAGCTTCCCAGGCTTGTAACTTGGCGATCTCTTCGGTGTGAGTTGCCCTTGTTTCCTGCCACCATCTGCCCTTGGCTACTCTACACCACCACCTGGCTTCTGGGACATGGATGTGGGACATGGGTGTGGCCTCGGCTGTCTTGCTGATGCCTCTGTGTGGTCCCCCAGAGCCTCTGAGGTGTGGAATTATATATTTGCTACTTCGTCCCCGCAGGTAACGCCCACTCCTCTTTTACATTCCCCTTCTTCCTTCAGTAGAGACTACATAGATTTTTCCTCCCCTGGATTATAGACTAATCCAGACAAATGTAGATTTCAATGTGAGAAGACGAGTCAAAAAGTCCATGTTCTATTTTAAAGATCAAATTTCAGTGATTGAAGTATATTAAATCTGACACAATCCTGAGACAGAAAAATGCTAAGATAATGAAGATTTTTCAGAGGCCTTAAGGATCCCCATTCTGCCTGCTATTCCGTAGGGTTGATTATTTTATTTTGAGTGACTTGAAAATATCACTTAAACACGATTGAGCTTAAAAAGATATTTATTGGCTCTGGAAGGCCCAGAAACACATTTGCTTCAGGAATAGTTATGTCCAGGAGCTTGAAAGTTATTATTGTAGCTGGTTTCTCTGCTTGCCCTGTTTCTCTTGATGTTGCCTCCATTCAAAGGCAGGTATTTCCTTCCTGATTGGAAAAAAAAAAAGTGAGAAACTCGTTACTCAAGTAAGGGTACTTTGAAGGAGTTTCAAAATATGTAGAGGTTGAATCATCAGTATTTTAATATATACTTCCCTTTTTCTTGATGGTTTCTAGACAAATAAACAGAACCGAAAGAAAAGTGTCTCAGGCGACACTGAGTTGAACGCTCTTTGTAGAAAAGGGCCAAATGCAGGGAGGGCGTAAATTGCTTGGGGCAACACTCACACCAGGCTCTGTTCCTTTTGGCGATGCTTGCTTCTGACAGCTAACATGGGCAGCAGATGCTCACAGTATTAAAGCAGGGAAGAGATGCAACCAGCTCGGACACAGTCTGGTTTTAGTTCTTTAATCTGCACCACCGCCAAGTCAATGTGTGGGAATCAGAAAAGGATGTGTGCAGAAATTTAAGCCTCCATGTGGAATGGTGCCCGCAAGTCTGCAAGGCTCTGGTGTTGGACAGCGAATCCAGACATCTTTGGAGACGTGCACCCTGCCAGCCTGCATCACAGCCCTGAAAAGTCTTCTGATTGTGCTGACACTGGCACTGTCACGCCCTCCAGGCACATCCTCACACTGGAGAGCATTTGCAGAAGGTGCCTGATGTCCTGCGCAGATGTGATGTTCCCCAGTGTGGCTGCAGTTGTCAGCTTTTCCCAAGTGATGGAGAAGTCACATTTAATCTTGAGAAAGTGTTAAGTCAAGGAATGTGGCATTCACGAATAGCACCAGTGATTAAGCTATAATCGCACACCGACTTTTGACAGCACATATTATTATTTTGCTCCCCAAACAACCCATTTGCAAAAGGAATGGGTGTCCACCTGCCACATCTTCATTTCTCAAGCTCTTTCCAGGAAATTTTGAAGTTTTTCCTTTTTTTTTTGAACAGTGAGCAAACCCTCATGAATTTTCAACACAGTTGGGTGTAGATCTTCAGTTTGATACACTAACTTTAATGTTATTTGTCCTTGCAACAGCATTTATTTTCTCTAGTCCTGATATTGCACCCGACTTAATGGTGGCCTCTCCTGAATAATCACAAGGTTAAATTGAGGAGAGATGAGATGAAAGAGTCTGGTCTTGTTAGCAGAAGCAATATGTATGATGATGGCAGTAATTTCCTGACTAGTAAAGAGCAGTACTGCAGAATGTATCAGAAATGCATTTTCTAACTAATTGTCCTCTTACAATGCATGTTCCTGGGACTTGAGGGGGAAGATTCTGTAATTCTCCTTTACTCCTGTCCCTTTTTAAATTTTATTGGCTATACCACAGGCAAACTTCTGCAAATATATTTTCTCTAAGAAGTCTGCACCAATAAAATTGAGTTGCATTCTTTTTAAATTTTTTGCCCATATGTGTATTTTAGTTACTCCAACATCTGGTTAAGTAAGCGAGTGCTGCTAGTTTTTACGAAGGCTAAAAGTAGGACAGTTTCTGCCACCAGACCCTGATATACTACTTTCTTGCCTCTTAGCCAAGTTGATCTTCTTTCCTACTGAACAGTATCTGCTGCTGGCTGCAGTTCCAGAGGCTGGTGCATCTGGAAGGTATTTATCACTGTGTTGGAGAAATGGACTCTGACTGGCTCATTTTGCACTTTGACTTATTGAACCTTTAATCAACCATAGTGGTCTGACACAGGCTGTGCTGGATAGGTGTCTTTGGTACCTTATGGTAACCTCCCCACACACACACACACACCCCCCACACATCTAGAGGGTTCACAAGTTCACTGGGTCTCAGCTTCCCCATCATAGCTCCTGGGATTGGCTTGTTTTCACACAGGGCCAGATGTTAGAAACACCTGTAATGAGAATGTGTCCTTAAAAAATGTAAATGGAAAAGACTTGGCTTCCTTTCCATGGTACTTGGAGAGGGAGAGCATGCGGTGTTGCTGACTAAGCAGGTGGTCTTGGCCTCGGCTTGGGGCCTGGCCGCCATCAGTGCTGGTGGTGAGGGGAGCCAGAAGTGCACCCCAACGCTCTTTGAGGTCTCAGAACCAAAGAGAAATTGCTGTGCACAGCCTGTCGACAAGCTAAGCTTCACACTGTTTAACATCCTGCGCTAAAACGGTGTTCTTTGAAGCTGTAACCTTTTAAAATTAATAGTGCTGTCCCCGAGCAGCAATCGTTTTCTTAGAAATGTCACTCTTTACCTTTATTTCAATGATACTGCGCTTTTAACAATAAAAGGTACAAAGCTATGAAAGAAAAAAGAAAAAAAAGAAGAAAGCAAATTTTAAAAAGAAATGACTAATTTAAAAATAGGCTTCCTCATTGAGGCAAAAGCTTTCCCAGGGCTCTGGGGGAGGTGTGATTGGGAAGAAGGGGGTTTCTGATGGAAGCTGCCCGTAGAGCAGTGATGGCAAACCTTCAAAGCTTTCAGTGCTATAAACAGCCCGCTGTGGCACGCATGTCATAGGCTCGCCACCACTGCCATGGAGTGTCAGCATCAGCCCAGGTTGCCCAGGGCTCCCGGGCGGGAGGAGCTGGCCTCAGTCTCTAAAGTGACGTCAGCCCTGTGTGGCTGGATGTCACCAGGGGCCTGGATGGCACTCTGAAGTGCTGTAGAAATTCCACTGGCCTCAACAGTCCTCCTGGGCGTCTCTTTGAACAGAAAGATGGACATTGGTCAGGAGGGATTTCAAGCCACATCCTTTTTATTTTCTACTCAAAATATCATGAAATATTGATCAGATACTACTTGTGCTGTTTCTTCAGTCCTCAGCTGACAAATGGATAACTGCTGGCCTTGTAGTTATTTCTGGCATCAGTGTAGAGCTAATGATCCATCGTGTCTTAGGAGGGGACAAAAATAGGTCCGTGCAAGATCAAGCTCTGTGGACATGACCCCTCCAGGTGACAAACTGTTCTCTTTTATAGTACATGAACAACAGAGATGGCATGTGGGACACTAAGGGTTGGCCTTGCTTCCTCTCTCCCTTTGGACTTTCTTGATACAAAGAGCAAGGAGCATTTTATACTTTTGCTACTTGCTTTTGTTTCTACAAATATATACCATTTCTGGTATTGGAATGACTGCAGTATTGAATGGCTATACTCTCTGGGAGAGTTTATAATCTCTTTCTCCAGTTTAGGAAAGAATTTTACACGGCAATGAACTATCAATTACTCTCTTGGCTCATTGTCTCTGATGTGGAAGAAACACTTGAAAACCGTATTTTTAAACCTTTAAAAACATGCATTGCAAATGGCAAATGTTTGTAATAGATGAATCTAGTTCTTTTTTTCACAGCTTAATGCTATGGCTTTGTTTCTGTCTTCAAACTATATGTCTTCACCCCTTCCTGATGGTGAATAGAAGTGCTTTTATTCCAACATCCTGGTCCCTGCCTGCTTGCACTGGCAGCTTTCTCTAACCTGTCTGAGTTTTGTCTTGTTCATTGGTGGTTAACACCTTTTTGCCCCCTTTGCTTTTCTTAAACTAGAGAGTACTTGTTACTTACTTAAGATATGTCTATGTCCATTCAGGCTTTTACAGTGAAATGCCATCCGCTGGGTGAATTGAACAGCAAAAATTTCTCAATTTCGGAGGCTGAAAGTCAAAGATCAAAACTCCAGCATATTTAGCTTCTGGTGAGGGCCTTCTTTCTGGTTTATAAAAGGTGATTTCTGTCTGTATCCTTGCATGGCAGAAGGAATGAGGGAGTGTCTCTTAGCCTTCTAAGAGATTGATTCCATTCAGGTGACTCCATCCTCATAACAGAATTACCTCCCAAAGTCCACCCTCTTAATACTCTGGTGTTGGGAGACACTTTTTTTTTTATTAATTTAAAAATTGTATCTATTGGTACATACTTGCAGTACATAATGATTATATTTCTTGTGGGGAGTGAGTACATGTATATAACAATCTTAATTCTTTTTTTCATCTTCTTTCCCTCTCCTCTCTCTTCCTCCCTCCATCTCTTGATCCTTTTCTCATTTGAGAAAGATCTGTCTTCCTATTTCTTGTTATGTATATTTTATTTTGCTCTTTGTTTATATTTTGGGGTTTTCATATAAGAGAAGCTATGTCATATTTAGGCTTGTGTGCTTGATTTATCTCACTTAACATTATGGTCTCAAGGTGCATCCAGTTTCCTACAAATGACTCAAGTATGGCAGAGTAGTACTTCTTAACATTTTATTCTTTTAAATTACGTTTTTGAAGAGCAAAAGTTTTAAACTTTACTGAAGTCCAATTTATCAATTTTACAGTGTTTTTGATGTATCTAAAACCATTCTTCTTAACCCAAACTGACTAAGACTTTCTCCTATGTTTTCTTCTAGAAATTTTACACTTTTCCCCTTATAAAGTTTATAGTGTTAGTGCTACATTTACTTTGAGTCAATTTGTATATATGGTGTGAGACACGGATATCCACGTCTTCCAGCATCATTTGTTGCAAACCTGATGCTTTCTCCATTGAATTTTTTTGCATATTTATTAAAACTCACTTATCTCTATACATGTGGGCCCATTTTTAAATTCCACTTTTTTCCATTGTGGTATTTGCTCACCTTTATGCTAATACCACACTATCTTGATTATAAGAACTTTATTATAAGACTTGCAATTAGGTAATTTCTTCAATTTCATTTCTTGTCAAAGCCTCGTTACCTTCTTGTGGAGCATAGTCCTCAGACGAATACTTGAGGGCGCTTCTGCAAGTCCCTGGGATGCTCTCCGGTCTCTTCTCCTGTCCTCTGAACTCTGTCAGACTTTGTCTCCCAAGACTCTCCGCTCTGTCTCCTGAACTCACTGAATCCGACAGATTTCCTCTTCCTGTGCCACAGCATGGAAACGCTCTCGAGGCAGGATGCTGGGTCATCCATGTTTCTTTCTTGTCTCTCTGTGCACTTTGCTGCCTGATGGCCAGTGTTTTGTTTATATGTTGTTTTGATTTTTGGTTCAGTATGGGGGTTGGGTAAAAGCTGTTTAAGAAGCTGTTTAAGAAGCAAAGGCCACAAATATGGCTATTTTCTTACATAATCTCCTAGAGGAAGTATCAGAAAAATTGGAGATCTTAATATTTCTCACTTTTTTCTATGTCGACTTTAATCATTTGTGTTAATATCCACAAGGCCATTTGGAAATAGTCTTCATTGATTTGGCCTAGCAAGGACTGTGCCAAAACAGAACAAAATGCAGTTGTTCTAATTTGCATGTATTAATGGAAGCAATGTGCTTGGCAACTTGTGGGCATATGGTGAGTTCTGATAGAGCGGACATAACAGGATATAGTTCCTAAAGACGCTGCTGGTTGAGGCCAGTTAATTCTAAAAAATCGGAAAGAGGCAATATTGTCTGTTCTGTTTGGGAAACTGCAAGTAGTTTGGCACAAAGAAGCGAACTGTGTATGTCAGGGAAGAGGAAAGACAGATAAGGGACAGAAGACTATTGTTAAAAAAATTAGGTTGGGGAACAGTAGATGGTCTGGACACAGAAGTTTTACATTCAGTTCTCTGGGATTTGAATTATACTGAGGACAATGGAAAATTTGTTGCGTTTTAAGGAGTTTCGTTATATTTACACTATAAAATATTGCTCTGGCAGAAAAGCATGGACAGTGCTTGGACAAGGTTGGGTGCAATCACGTCACATGCAGGAGATTCTTTAGGAGGGTGTGGAATAGTCATGCTGAGGATGCAGGAAGACTTGCAAGCACTGGCTAGGAGGTTGGAGAAAAGCTGTATTTAAGTGGTAGAATCAGTGGGACTTTGAAATTGGATAAACACATTTAAGGAGTTGAAGGAGTTGGAGAGTGGAGACAAGAATGATTGCTGGTTTTCTGACTGAAGTAATTTGCTCTGAGCCATTTCTGAGTCAGTCAGGCCTGTGTCAGTTGTCTGTCACATAAACCTAATTCACAACATCTCAAGAAAAAATAATAGAAATGTATTGGCTTTCATAATTGAGAAATCCACAGTATGTTAGCTTCAGACACAGCTGAATTCAGGGTCCCAGTAATTTGTACATATTTGTAAATTGAAAGGATTGTGTGTATGCATGGGTGTGTGTGTGTGTTTGTGTGTGTGTAGATTGTAGTGGTGGCTAATGTGGCCTCCATTCTATCAGTCAAATAGTCTAAAAGGAAAGAGTATAAATCTTTATTGAATGGTTCCAATAAGAGTGTTGGAAGAAAATCTTATGGGATCTATCTGACTTAAGTTTCTAATTCTAAATCTATCCCCATGTACAGAAAGATTATTCTAACTGGGTCGTGTGGCCTCCCAGCTGGAAACCAGGGTGTGGTGTCAGCCACAGCAGAATGAGCCACACAGAATGAGCATGACTTACTCTCCCTGCACTTCCGTGGAACAGTGGTGTGCTCTGCAGCAGGCCTGCGAGTAGGGGCTCAGCAGTGCAAACTACTCCAGTCTCCTATAATGTACTCCTCCTTCAGCGCAGCAGCTGCGAGTGTGCCTATTTGAACTACTTAACTCTAGCCGCTCTTCAGATCCCATCTTGTACCTGCTCCTCCATCACAGGGATCTGTCACCTTGTCTCTGGCCATTGTGAAGTCTTCAAGAAGGGAAGACTGATGGCGTGCATCGTTGCCATGCCTCCCTGTAGCGGAGGAAATTTCCATCGATTTTCCGCCAAGGAAAGAATCCATATCCTGGTCTGCTTTTACAGTGTGAACTCCATGTGACTAATAAATGTCTCCTGAATAACAATGTCATGTTGGTAATTACGTTTATGTGACGTGCATGGAAATGATAGAGTTACAGTTTCACTGAAACATGAGCTGTTGGAGCTGGGAGGAACCAGTCACCTACCCTGTGATTGCTTACATTCTCTAGGCCTACTGTGAGTGGTGAGTGTGACGTTTGTCCTACCCAACAGGAGAGTATTTCTTCAGATAATAGTGCTTGATGCTTTCATAAATTCAGGACTCTCTGATGATGGTTTTCTGACAGTTTGGGAACCATCAATCTAGTCCAGTCACTTTCACCTGGACATCTGAGGACAGGAGGGGAATTGGGAACAAAGAGAGGTCACTTGCACAAAGTCACAGGCCAGAGGTGGAACAAGAACGCAGGTCACTGGGACCCTTGTCTTAATTTTGAGGTTTTTCTGTTGTACCAGACTGAACCTATTATATGTTCTGCTGATAGAGAAGAATTTGAGATTCTCTAAAGTAATTTTGACATTTTGGAAGGAATTAGAAAGGTAATTTTCCAGGCAAATTGGATTTTTAAATTTTGTTTCTTTCATTCCACTGTCAAAAGTGGAATTTATCCTTGTCTTTTATGTCTAATAAAAGGGAAGCAAACCTATTCAGCAATGATTGTAAAATTCTTTAATCCTCATGACAAATGTATGAAATGGCAGCCATGATTCCCATAGTATAGATGGGAATCTGTACTTTTATAGATGATGAAAGAGGCTCAGAGAGGTGAAGATGACTGCCCATGCTTACAAAGTTAGTATGGGTGATAATTCAATGATCATCACTACTAATCTCTGTCTTCTCTTTAGAGAATACTTTCTATATGTGAGCAAAGACACTTCTAAAATGCTTAGAATGTCAGTGGCTATTTCTTTAACAGATTGATGAAGCAGAATGTTACCAATAACAGCAACATAATCTGCAGCACTAAATTCTTAGGAAACGATAAGCACCTAACTTTTCAGACCTTTACAAAGAGCACATGCTGACTTTCTAGGAGTTCCCCAAGCTTTCAAAGAAGATCCCCTTCCCCTGTCAGCTAAATCGGACATTAACAAACTGTAGCCTGTGGATTAAATTTGATGCAGCATTTGTTTTTATAAATACATATGTACTGGAACCTAGTCATATCCCTTCCTTTATATAGTGTGCAGACCTGCTTTTGTGCTACAATAATGAAGTGGAGTAGTTATGATAGAGAGTGTATGGTTTGTAAAGCCCAAACATATTTACTATCTGGCCCTTTGCAGAAAAAGTTCACTGACTCTCTTGCACTGGAATGGTTTGCAGGCTCTCTCCTCCTGAGATCTATTAGTTCATTGAGATGGAACTCAAAAAACTCTTAGTGGAGTACGCATGTCAGTGAACAAGGTTCTTGGGGGCTTAATTTACTTCAAACAGAGAACTTCTGCTTTCATCTCTAGTCTATATTAGGTTTTCACAGTTGAATCTGTGTTAGATCAGGAGTGATAGATCAGAGACACAAGGTCAGATTCCTGGAGGGTTCTATAAATGTTTGTATAACTGCTGACCCTTGTGGGAAAATCCAGGTACCCGGGAAAAGTAAATTTGAGTATTTG
The DNA here is from genome assembly GCA_004026905.1 of Hystrix cristata. Taxonomy (NCBI): domain Eukaryota; kingdom Metazoa; phylum Chordata; class Mammalia; order Rodentia; family Hystricidae; genus Hystrix; species Hystrix cristata. Next base: position 15,842 of record PVJO010016499.1, read on the forward strand.
GTTCTTTATTTTCCATGGGAAACAAAAATTCTCATGCCTACTGCAAAACTGTATTTACCTGATAAGTCACAGAGAAGCTTACATGCAGAACTGTATTGGATATTTTACAAAAGAAGTATGTCCTAACTGTAATTTTTGTGGAAGTTAAAATAAATTTAGAAAAATAATCTGCCCCAATTAATATCCTGGTTGCGGAGGGTTTGGTTGATGATGTAGGGAGTCACTGGGGTACATCAGCTTCTGCAAGGAAGCCCCTACTTACCACCAAAATGTAAGCCATATTTTTGCAAAATGGTTTCCAAACTATTATACCACTAACCTTCTTTGAATAGCTGGTTCGAACATGTCCCTAATGTCCAGGGTGAGAAAAAGAGAGAAGCTGTGGTTAGATCATTTTTAAAGCTTGTTTTCAATTAGTGAAAAAAGTAACATATGATCTAGTTCTGTTGTAAGAGTAGCCAATATCAGCTAATTCTTCTGCAGACAATATGTGTAAGCTTTTGGACAAACATAAAACAAAAAAACTATAGAGTGAACAAAGTAGGAAGAAATCAAAAGGATTTAATGCCTAAAAGAGGGAAACTAATGGATATGGTTACATTAAATCATAATGGATACATGTATATGGCTTTTCTCTTTGTTTCTCCTAGTCCTTATGTCACAAATGACTAGAACTAAACCAGAAAGATGCAGTGTTACTGGCTTGATATGTTAAAAAAACAGAATTTAGAACTGCCAAAGTAGCTGGGAAATGAAGGAGGCTGTTCCAGAACGGAGAGGGGAGACTTTAAATACATATGTCAACCCTAGCCAAGCCCTTGACTGTCAGTTACATATGCAAAGGGAGGGATTCCCAAGGGACTTAGCAGAAAGCAATAGCTGTAAGGTAGAAAGGCTTAAGGAGAATTTCTAATTTCTGCTTACTGGAGAGGAGACAGAATTAAGAATGTTAGTCCCAAGATAGTGGAACATGGTAAACACCATGAGCTTTATATTGAAATCTCACCCTATGACCATTCTAAGAGACTTGACTTTGAATGAAAGGCAACATCCAAACAGATCCACAGCAAAAGGTAAAATCTAGCCTCTACAACCTAAAAATATCAGACAGTTATTGGACTGTCTCCTGATGCAAAAATGAATACTTATCAGAAAAATAAGACAAACCCAGCCTTTGCGATGTATCATATATAATAATGTGCTGAAAGAATTATTGGACATGAAGAGAAACAGGAAAATCTTACAATATGTGAGATTTTCTCCTTACAATAGTCAGGAGAAAAAAACAGTAAATAGAAAAAAATGTATAGCGATTCTAATGGTGAAATTAGACAAACACTTGAAAGAAGTTAGTATAGTCTCAAGAATGTAAAAGAAAAGATAGTCATAATTATTGAACAGATAGGACATCAACAGAAAGTGAAACTATGAAAAACAGAATCAATGACTATGATCATTATGCATTTCAAAATGCACCAATAAATATTAAAAACAAAATAACCACCAGAACTGAAAATTAGAAAATGAAAACCCACTGGATATGAAGCCTTCTTTTCTGAAATTATCCAAATCTTCCTCATTGGGCCAAACATAGATCTATTTGAGCAAAAAAGCAACTTGATGCTTTTTTACTCTTTGTTGAAATACTAAATATATTCTTTAATATATTCTTAGGCAGGTAGGTAAGAATACTCATCTGCTATATTAAGGGAAAGTGTACAGAAACATAAAGTAATGATAAACATCAAGTTCAGGATGTGGTTGCCTCTTGGAGAAAGGCAGGCCACGTGGTAGGGAGGAGTACACTGGGGGCTCTAACTAGTGATGCTTCTGAAGCCGCATGCTGGTGTATAGCTGGGCCTTGGAAGGGGCCAGTGCAGGTGGCAGACCCTGAAGATTAAGCCCTCTCAAAGGCAATTGGCAGCTAGATGTTTTGTTTGGAATCACATAATTTTGTAGGTTGTAAAGCATTTATTAATATTTATCGCCTCACCTAGAAAAGGACTCTATATAGAGAGAGAAAGTGTGGATTTTGTTCCTTATTTCATTGTCACATAGTAGGCACTGTTTTGTGTTTTAAAATTCTAGGATTTTAAAGATTTACCAAGATTTACCTTTTGTATTCTGTTAGAAAAAGCGTGTGTCTCAGATTAAGGATATAGTATTCAGAGTGCATTAGTGAAAATGAAGACATTGAAGTTGTTCAAAAAGAGGAAAGTAAATTGAATCAGTTAGTTGGGTGATAGATTGCTGAAAAGCTGAGCAAAAGTAGTGAAAGCTATCTCTACCCTTGGGGGTAGAAAGAGAAGGGAAGAAGACAGATCGGTATAGTCTAGAACTCAGGTTCTATCTTACTGAGGTTGTGGCCACATCAGGGCTTCCCTATAGGAATGAAGACGGTGAAGAAGGAGCATTCCAGTAGGTTCTGGGACTATGGAGAGAAGTCATCCATTTTCAGAGATGTTTCTCAAGGAACAGGGGGCAAGGCACTGGTTTCTTCCCTCCTCTTGATACTTAGTATTTTACCAAGGCCTTCTCCCTACCCAGAGCCAATTGGCAAAGGAACCTGGAAATGTAGGTTTTTTGCAACACAGAATAGAACAGGTTAAAAATTAGAAATAGATCTGAGAGTGACAGGTCTCAGCACAAAGATAACATATTAAGAGAGTTTTATGCACTACATTGTGTTCTCCTTCCTGACCCAAATTTGTATGTTGAAGTCCTAAGCTCCAGTATCTTGGAATGTAACAGTACTTAGAGATAGGATTTTAAAGAAGATAATTACGTTAAAATGAGGTCATTAAGGTGGGCCCAGGGGAAATTTGGACCCCAACATGTACAGAGGGGAGACCACGTGAAGATACAAGACGACAGAAATTTATAGACTTGAGAAGAAAGCTTCAGAAAAAAATCCTAATGACCCCTTGATCTTGGACTCCCAGTTTTCAGAATTAAGATAAAATAATTTTTTGTTAGGCCACTCAGTCTGTTGTACTTAGTTGTCGCAACCCTGACAAACTACTACCAGGGGTTACAGCACTTTGTGTTCCATTGTTGCCTCTGGAGATTGTCTCCAGCGCTCAGTGATTAAACTGTGTCCTTCCTACATTGCTTCAAGCTTTCCACTGCAGAACTCAGCTGGGTTACTCCTGCAGATGGAAACCAAGTCCACCATCACTTGATTTTCCACTCTTCTTTCTATAATTCCAGAAAAGCCTGCTTTCATTTCCATGCACAGAGGACATCAATTAGTTGTTTAATTTTGGTGGGCCAGGAAACGAAGAGGTGGTGAAATTTGCTTTTGAAACTGTCCATCTCCTCAAGGCAAAACAAAATCTCTTTTTGGAGCATCCACAAATGCTGCATGGCAGTGGTTACATAATAAATCATTCCCTCCAGACCAGATGGCAATTTGATGCTCTAGAGGCAAACTGGTACCTTTTCATTTTCTCTTTGCTGCACCACAATTCACGTGGATCAGGACAACAGGAGCAGGAGGAAGAACATTCTGCATTTTCTCTCCATCTGTTCCTGCGAGGCCAGAGTGATAGCAATATGGTACTCACTGCAGGATGACAACACAAGCTCTAGACTTGGACCAACAGAATCCTATTTTATAATAGGAATTTGTACAGTTAGACCCTAAAGGGAAATGTAGCCAATTCTAGGGCCTGAAAATATGATCATTGTGTCCAGTGGTGTAGTAGACAAAGCCTGGTAGTTAGCTAAAAAAATGCCGGAACTCAAGGATATGAGACTTACCATCAGTATGACCTTGAATGAGTTGCCCTCTCATTACGGACCACGACATCTCAGTTCTGTCACGCAAGGACGATACCTGGCTTACAGATATTGGGGCACTGCAGTGATCAAATGAGGTAATCTATGAAGGTGCATCTAACTCTAAATTAGTGCTACGCACAAAGAAATTGTGATTACTATTCTGTCATGATCTCACGCTATTCAAGTAATTTTTTAGGGCTAAAAGACTCTGTTTTCTACTCTCTTTTTCTGAATGCATAGAGAGGCAGCCATCACTCTTCACCACCCAAGTCAGTGGCCAGTTTAAGACACAAAGCTTTGTCTTCATCGCAGAGTGGAGGAATTTAATTTGGAGAGGTAAGGATAATCTGGAATGATAATTTCCCCTATTTAAAAAAAAAAATCACATTGGAACTATTCTCAAATAATTTCTTTGAATGTAGTGTTATTCATGTAGCAGGGTAGTCTTTGTCAGCTTTATTGAGATATAATTTACATATAATAAAATTCACTAATTTTAAGGACACCATTTTATGAGGTTTGACAAACGTATTCAGTCATAAAACCAACACTGTGACTGGCAGAGAATCTTTGCAGATAATGACTTGTAATTTCCTTCCTTTCCATTTTCCCAGTGGGCAGTAGGCACTAGCTTCCTGGCTTAGGTGAGGTTTGTGGATGTGCAAAGGGTAAGTGTGGCCTGAAAGATTCATTACTTCCTGACTTTGATTTTCATCATTTTTAGCCATAAAAGAGCTTCTGGTATTTTAGTGGTGAAGAATAGGAGTGCCCTAGAGACAGGAATAAAAATGATCAAGTGTAAGATCCTGATCTGGGGCCTTTCTGTGTATATGTATAGTTTATTTAACCCTCACAACATCCTGTGAGATAGGTTCTGTTTTTGTTCCCATTTTATGAATGAGGAAACTGGGGCACTTATCCAAAAGAGGGAGGTGGAAGTTCTTATCCAAGACAATCTGCAACAAAAGTAATAGAGCCAAAGTTGGAAATCATAATATGTTCTAGGACCTAGTCCATGATGGCCAATGAAAGGATATACCCAAAACTAGAAAAAAATTTCTAGAATCTGAAAAAGTGAGAAAGGGACTATGGTTTTTACCAGTCATGTGGAGCAAATCCTTATTACTTCAAGGAGAAGAAGTCTCATTGCAGAAGCCCAGGCTAAGAAAAGGCCTTACAAACTAGGATGATGGGTTTGTGAGGACTAAACAAGGGGCACTTCTGTGGCATGGTGTCAGGCAGGGACTCTGGGTCTTCTGCTTTATGCTTGTGAGAGGGCTCCCAAGATGGATGGAGCTTATATATCTAGTTAGCTCGCTGGAGAAAGGTCTGTAGATAATACTTAAATGGACTTAATTTTCATATGATCTTAAAATTCAGTTATTTATAATTAAAAATATAAACCCTCATTTGACAGCATTTTGAAAAAGGCAATTAGTACTCATAATTCAAATTCCCGAGCTGGATTAGTACACTTGGAAGTGAGACTCCTTTGCCCCTGAAACCATCACTTTCATGAAAATCAACTTGCTGAAATGTCAAAGGGGAAAGAAAGACACTAGCAGTCTTAGTCGCTTTCCTAGTCCCTGAGACACAATACCCAACACCCACAGCTTAAAGGAGAAGAGGTTTATTTTGACTCATGCTTACATGCAGTGGTTGACCAGCTCCAAAGCAGAAATGGCATAGCAGAGAGGCACAGTGGACAAAAAGCTATTTCCATCATGGGGCTCAGGAAGCAGACAGAGAAGGGAGAGATGTACCCTTCTAGGTCATACCCCTAGTGACCTGCCTCTAACCAGGCCCGACCCTCCAGCAGCACACTCAGCTGCTGAGTTCATCAGCGATGGGCACACTGAGGAGTAAGATGCCCCCACAACTCGACCACATTCCAAAACTCTGCCTCTGAGTGCATGAGAGTTATGGGGAGCATTCCACATCCAAAGCACCAACAGCTCAGATGAACTCACAGATGCACCCTAAAAAACAACGTGAGACAGAAACGCCAGCATTCCTAGCTTTTCATATTCCTAGATATTGTCTTCTGGATTAACCGAGGGGCTAAAATGACATAAGAACTATTAAAGATGATGTTACCCAGGGTTTCCATAAATTGTTATATAGTAAAATATAATGCTCACGGTATAATGATAAGTGAACAAAAAGCGATCCTGAAATACAAAGCTGATTATATAATTTGCCTGCTTAAAGTTATTCTGCTCCTCTCTCACACTCACTGGTCCAGCCTGGAGAAATTCCTGTCACTCTCTCCTGCAGAGCCAGGACCTGAAACACCAGATAAACCAACTGAACCAAACTAAAACCACAAAGGCTCTGAAAATTAAACTTCTGTCAAAACCACAGTGCAGAAAAGTAAGACACAAGAGAAACCTAAACAATGAGTCACCCAGGGGGCTGGGGATTTAGCTCAGTAGTTAGAGTGCCTGCCTTGCAAGCACAAGGCCCTGAGTTGGGTCCCCAACACCAAAATAACAAAAATAAAAAAACCAAACAATGAGTCATCCTGCTGAATTAGTTTTAAATGGGATGAGATCCTCCTAACATAGTAAACAAATTGTGTAGGATGCAAGAAGTCATCCACCTACCCAAGAAATTTTATCAAACAATTAAACATTCATGGGGGGAAAAATACAACCCTCAACCTAAACCCCAGAGATTATATTAGTAATTACAGATCATGTACTTACATATAAAACATAAAATTACAAAATGATAAAGCTCTTTGAAAAAAAAGCAAGACAAAACTTTAAAGGTTTAGGAGAGAGTTTATTTGACAGTACAGCACAATCTACAAAAGGAAAAACCAGCAAATTAGACCTCATCAAAATTAATAACTTCTATTATGAGAGAAGTCTATGCAGAGAGGACAATAAGACAAGCTACACACTGGGAATAATATTTGCAAGTTTCATGTCTGACAAAGGACTTATAGCTAGAGTATTTACGCAACTCTCAAAGCTCAGTAGTATTTTTTTTTTCAAAAAAGCAAATAATCCAGTTAGAAAATGGGCAAAAGACATGAAGAGAATTTCATTAAAATAAGCAGAGAACCAGATATGCGACATTTCACCATCAAGTCACACTGAAACCACAATAAGGTATCAGAATTCTTACAATTTGAAAACAAGCAAGGAAACAACAAACAAACAAAAACTTGTAACAATAAATGCTGGCAAAATCACAGAGAAGTCAAATCACTCACACGTTGCTATTGGGAATGTAAAATATTACCATCATTCTGGAAAATCGTTTGTCAGCTTCTCATAAAACTAAACATACTGCTACTATACGATCCAGTGATTTCCTTCCTTGGCATTTATCCCAGATAAGTGAAAATTCATGTTCACACAAAAGCTTTTGTACAAATCTTCATAAGCAGTCCTATTTGTAGTGGCCAAAATTACTAGAGTGAGCCCAGGGGTCCTTCAAGAGTTGAAAGGTTAAAAATCTATGATGTATTATAAAATGGTCAGCATGTTACAGAAATTGACCATTAAGAAACCAAGTACTGCTCAGAGAATCAGAGAACTCAGGTTTAGTTAATGTCAAGGGATCCAGGAGAGTTCACAGTCCAACCCTGAACCCCGAAAAAAGCGATTTCAGGGTTTTTATATAATTTTACATCTTCCTATTCTTGTTTGGTCTCCTTGTTCTCCATAGATGGAATGGTTTTTAAAACTTCTACATGATTGGCCCTTAAACATATAGAGGCACATTTCTGCATTTGCAGTGAGGAGCACATAGACTGTGGTTACAGAATGTAGGGGGAGGGGGCTGGATTGCACAAGCCTGTGGTGAGGAACAGGTTGGGTCAGTTACCAGGCACTTCTAAAGTGGTGGGAAGGATTTTTGAACCTCTTATTCCTAGCCCTGGGGCTTTCTGGTCTCAAGCATACTGAACTGACTGCTCAGCAAAAACAAGGAAACTATGAATGTCCCCCACCACTTAGATGAACCTCCAAGGAAATTTAAATGAAAGAGGCTAATACCCAAAAGTACCAGTATTACTATTTTGCTGACAGAGGTTTTGAGTTCCCAAGGCATTGCCTCTTTGGGTTTGCCCTGGCCCCACCCTGTTCCACCTCCCACAATGTTTAGAGACTGTTTTCCTTTTCAGCCAAGCACAGATGCTGGAGTTCTTCCCAATATGGAATTTCTCTGCTTGTCATCTGTAAATAAAAAGCCAAATCATGTTAGATGGAGAGAAAGTCCACCCTGTATGGCTTGAAGCCAATCATGGGCAAGAAGAGAGAATGTAGAATTGTACCCTTTTTCCATTTTAAACAACTTCCTTCTTTGTCTTTTGACTTTTCTTTCTCAAATGTAGACACAATAGCTACTTCTTACTATCTGCTGGTCAACTCGTTCTCTTTCTTGGTTTAATAAATTTGGGCTAAATGAAATAATGCAGCAAGGCAGCTGCTGTGGAAGTAGGCACAGAGAAGGTCCATCTTCCCGCTGTCTGATTACTGGGGTGAGTTTTGGCTTTGCAGGCTGAAGGAGCTGTGTTCAAATCCTTATTGCAGACCCTTACAAGCTGTGTGACTTGAGAGATTTCAGACCGAGTCTTGGAAGACAGAGATAAAGTTTTGTTGGGAGGATTAAATCTGATAATAAGTCACTAACCTTGGTGGTCAAAATTTTAGTCGGTACTCACTAAATGTTTATTTCCTTCCTTTCTTCTCGCCTGGACAGAGCTGAGTTTGGAGCCAAGTGGTATTATTCTCCTGAACCCCTGCTGAACCTGGGATGAGATGCTAAGCATATTTGTTGTCTATTGCTACCTTAGCAATTGCCCCAAATGTAGTGTTTTTTGAACAATAAGTATTATTGCTTCATAGTTTGCATGGGTCATAAATATGGGTGGTCATGTCTGAGGGGCTTTCACTAGGGTTTTTTCACATTGTCATCCTGGGCTGCCGTCTCATACAAAGTCTTGGCTGGGGAAAGAGCTGCTTCCAAAGTTGCTGACATGGTTTTGGCAGGATTCAGTTTCCTGTGGACTGTTGGACAGAAGGCCTGAGTTCTTGGCTGGCAGTTGACCTGAGACATCCCTTGATTCTCTGCTGCAACGGGCCTGTCCAAAAGGGCTGCTCACAGCATGCTGAGTGGGTTCTGTCAGACCAAGCAAGGGAGACGCAGCTGGAGAGAATGAGCAAGACACAATCCCGAGTCTTCTATAAGTCTTTTATTGTCTCATTCATTAGAAGCAAGTCATAAGTCTAGCCCATAAGGAGAAGGGATTACACAAGGGCAGGGATACCGGGAGTGGGGATCACTGGGGGTTGTAACTAAAGGCTGCCTTCCGCATCTGCCCTCTGACTCCAACAATGTGCATCTCTCTACTTGAAGATGTATTCATCCCTCCCAAGGCAGAAAATACTGAATTCTATCAGAGCATCAGTTCAAAATGCTGGATATCATGATTTATGTTATGATCAAGTGTGGAGGAGACTCCTTGACTGGTTGTCAACTACAGCTCCTTGAGGACAGGTCCTCTCAATGTGAAGCTCTGTGAAACCAAGAAGACAGTTATCAGCTGCAAGCACAGGGTAACTGCTGCAGACCTTCCTGCCATGCAGAGGGGAATTGTGAGCTGCAGAGCAGTGAATGGTCCATAGAAATTCTAAAATCGTCACGAGAAGCACCCCAAATATCATAATTATGCTTTTGGGGACCACATTTCAAATATTCCCATTTAGACAGTGTTTTTGTCTTAGCCCAGAGGAGACTGTGGTACAATGGAGCCAGCGGACGAGGGTTTAAATGATGCATCACTCCAATGTCACTGTCTCTGAGTTGTCTATAAAGAGGAATCAGCCCTCACAGGTTGCTAGGAGGATGAAAAGGAAAAGAGATGTTACATGCGGAGACTCTGGCACATGACTGGACACAGAGGAAATACTCAGTAACTGTTAGTTCCCTTCTGCCTTCAATTAATTAGTGAATGAGTAAAACCATCTGATAGATCCATTTATAATAAGGTCATTGGGATGTTAGCAATTGGTTTTTATAGGCTTAATATAGCTCCAGTTAATGGCTTATGGATTCTTTCATGGTCAGGCTCCAATAGACAAGTCTATTAAAGTGGCAAAGAAGGAGCAGGTGCCAAGCAGCCTCAGGGCTGGATGCAGGGCCTTCCTGGGCCAGGCTGGCAGAGGTACACTTTCAAGATGTCATAGCTCATGTGTGGTCTGAAACTGTGAGAGATAGGGGCCCCTCTCAAGGAGGTTTCTAAGTCGAGTGGTAGTGGCCTCTGGGAATGAAAATGGATTGTTTCTCCTGTTTTCTAGGCAGTCATATTGAGAGTTAATGTGAAATACAGGTTGTGGGACACAGTTTCTGGTCCCAGCCATCCCAGGGTTGAGTTTTGCTGCTGTCACCTACTAGTTCTATGACTTTGGACAAGTCACTTTTTTCCCCCTTGTTTTCAAAGCAAAGAAAATAGTGTCTACCTCCCAGGGCTATGGTGAAGATTAAACGAGTTCATTTAAACCAAGCAATTAGAACCATGCCTGGCACAGGGTAAGCATTATATAAATATTGATGGTTATTTTTATTTTAAGCTTTGGAGAGCTGCTCAAATAGATATGCCCGCAGTCATCCATCTCTCCCCTGAATACTCATCCCCAGGTGGCAGGAGGCACCTGGGGAATAAGCAGTGGCTAATTATGTTATACGTAATTATAATAGTTCTAATTTATTGGGTATCAATAGTACCAAGCCCTATACTTCGAGTATTATAATGTAAGAATCTAATTAGGAGCGAAAAGAAAAGAAAAGGAACCACTTATGTGCTTGAGAGAGAGGGAAAATAAACCAGAGAATTGACAGTGGAAGAACAAATGAAGCCCCCCAGAGAGGAGACATGGCAGGAGTCCTAGGGCTGGAGACACAGCAGGAGAACAGGGGGTAACTGGAGGCCACAGGACGGGGGTTACATGACGGGAGCTTGAATCATGGTGGGACTATTTGGTGGCAACAAGGATCATGATAGAGAGGCCCCTGCAGGGATGCCAACAAGTAAGACACAAAGCGAGAATGTAATGGCTTCTCCCTACTCCGACTTCAGTCTACAGTGGGGTCTCTGGTTGGTGAAGCCAGCCACCAGTCAATTGAGAATCACAGCCTACAGGGCTCTGCCCTCTGTTTATATGAAGTAGATTGATGGAAGAATGGGGATAGACCTGAGGAGCAGAAGGGTCAAGGACTGGCATAATACATCATTGCCATAAATAGAAGGCAGGCATTTTTCTTCACCAATTCACTGATGCAGCTGTTAGGTTAGGGAAGGGGAAGATACTAATTCTGATATTTCTAGCTGGTGAAGTAGCAGACACCAGAACAGACTCCAGACTGGCTGATTTTGAAGCCTGTGTCTGTCTATGTGAAGCATTTGGACTCAGTCGTGCCCATGTGTGCTCCACACTGAATGGGGCCTGGGGTCCCCCCAGAGAACCTCCTGGCTGCAATTGATTGTACTCATGGAGGTCCTTGGCCCTGCTTGTTTGACTTGAAGGAGCATCATTTTAATCACAACTCTTCTGGTGTTAAGGGTGAACTTTCTAGTCACACCATAGCCCAAGATCTCTGTCACACTGGGAACCGAGCTGGGCTTATCGGACCCATATTATGGGAGCCCTCTAAACTTAAATCTCCTTGTTCCTGGAGATCTTGAATCAGAAGAGCTACAAGGTTGCCCAGGAATTTAAGGTACATATTTTTAAAATATTATTAATGCCTCTCAATTCTGGCCCTGGCTTATCATCCCTGGTTTTACCACCTGCTCTGATGGCCTGCATGGATGGTCAGGAATTGTCTTGTTCAAATGAAGTGCATCATTAAAGGTAGCTTTAGTATCCAAGGTGCCTCAGTCTTAGGCCTGAATACAGGGGAAGGTCCTGAGATACTTTGGGACACAACTCTACAAATAGCCTCACTGATGTAGACTAGAATGACTCAGTACACACTGGGAAATTGTATTGGATATGCAAGCAGTCAGCACTAGGCTGTCTTTGGAAGAAGGAATTCTCTGTCCTGTTTACATTTTGATACTTCTCCTTGAGGTACCAAATTTTATATTTTCTTTTAAGAGTCTGGGAAGCCTCCCCATTGAGAAGGGCTGCTTAGCACACGAAGATATTGCACTCTGTTTCCAGGCACTCAGACTTCTTGGGTCAGGCTGGTACTTTCTCTGGGCTGAGAATTCAGCTTAGAAGGTAATTCAGTGCATGATTGTCTCTAAATAGGAGCTGTACCTAGAGATTGCTTTGTAAGACAAAGAAATGAATTCCAGATTGAAATTCTACCAGTTTGCTAAAGGTCTCAATTCCTGAGTGCACTTTAGAATAAATGTAGTGAGCTTTAAAATATTGATGCAAATTTTCACCCATGGGCATTCTGATTAAATCAGTCTGTGGGATGAGTTTGGGCATTACTGTTTTTTAAGCTTCCCAAGAGATTCTAAAGAATTAATAAATGGAGACGATTCAAGCATGATGCCTTCCTACTTCAGAATATTAAGCTCTTTGAAACCAAGTGAGCCTAGTTGCACATATGGGATCTAATGCTTAATAGCCATGTGACCTTGGTCATAGTTTTCTGAGCCAGAGACATGCCGAGTGTGTATATGGACTGGAGTAGGATGGGAGGAACAGAGGGAAGGGCCCACGCTAGATGCTGGTGAAAGAAACAGTGCACTCTTTCTAGAAAATCTTAAAAAGTAATAAAAGGAAATAGAAATCAAACTGCTTTTTGTTTCCAGTGTGGACTGGTGATTTAAACTAATATTATGATAGTCCTGCCATTCGTAATTTCAACTTTCAGTTCCCTGTGGTCAATCACAGTCTGAAAATGATTTCTGGAGTTTCATGAAAACCTCCAGAAATAAATGATTTCTAAATTTTAAATTGAGTGCTCTTCTGAGGAGCGTGCTGAAACTTCTTACTAACCTAGTGGGTCCAGCCAGAGATGTGAAGCGTTTCTTTGTCCAGAGTATCCATAATGTATACATTACTCAAATATTAGTCACCAAGTAGCCACTTCTATAATCAGATTGACTTCAGATGTCACAAAGGTTTTGTTCAAGTCACACTTATTTTATTCAATGACCCCAAAGCTTGAGACTATGATGCTGGTAATTTTATTCAGGTATGATTATTCTGACTGCTGTATCTATTATTTTTGCTAATCTCTTACTGTACCGAATTTATAAGTTGAACTTTAGCATAGATATGTGCAAATAGGAAAAGCATGGTACATATGGGGTTCCATATGTCTGCAGTTCCAGGGTTCCACTGGAGGTCTTTGGATGCATCACTGTGAATGAGGAGGGCTGCTGTAGTCAGAGGATACTCCTACCTGCAGGCTATTTCCAGCCTCACTTCCTGCCTACAACTTTAATATGCCCCTGAGTTTAAGTCTCCCATCTGTACAGTTGAGTAAAATGGAGATAAAACACCTATTTGTAGGGTCATACTTATAATTTAGAAATAGTGTATCTGAGTTGTTGATCACACTCCTACTGTGGCTCTTTTACCAGACTTCCTGGTTTAAATTCCAATTCTATCACTGTAGCCTGGAGCAAGTTATTTAGTCTCTCTTTGCTGTTTCATAGTGTTGCCTCATTAGCGAGTTAATATACACAAAGCTCATGTAATATTTCTTGGTGCTTACCAAGCCCCCGATTGATATTAGCTGTTGTTATTGGTACATATTATTTGCTAGTAATTATTGTTTTATTGGTGACAAACATTTTCTAAATATCTATACTTCTAATATGTGCCATTTCTTTCTTATAGACCCAAAATAGAATATTGCCTCTTCTAGAAAGATGTTGAAAGCGATAACCCTCTGAGCTTCCCAGGTGCCAAGTTCCTGGTCTAATCTAAACATCTCATGCTGTCATTCCTTTCTCACATCACAGTATCCCTATCCTGGAAACAGACAGGATCTCACCATTGACATTTCAGACAAGTTAGGCTGGCCTCCAGTCACTTGCCTCCTATCTAGTAAGACATCATTTTTCTAATGTATAATCTCAAGAAAAACAGTTGAAAGGCAGTACTTCGATACATTTGCAGTTCCACTTAAAAGTAAAATTTTAGTTTATGAACTACTATACCACTTGATCTTATTCACTGTAAAAATATGATTTCTAATAATTTACACTAATGCTTATGTATGATATGGTGTGCGATGTACTCGGCATGCAGCCTTCCATTTAATTTGCATCACAACTTTCTTCTGTATCTGGTCCTATTCTACGGGAGAGAAAACTAAGGCCAAAGAGTATAAATACTTGTGTGATGAGTGGCAGCCTTGAGCCCAGGTCTCTGTCTTTAAAGTCTACGTACTTAATAACCACTGCTGCCAGTGCATGTATATACATCCCTTCTTTGTAACACATCTTGTCTAAAGGGCTGTTAGTTGGTGAGATTCCATACTGAAAAGTCATGTCTGCAGTGCAGATATGCAGAGTCAATCCGAGTTCTCATTCCATTTACTGAATTAGTTCTATAAATAAAGAACTCTAAATAGAGTTTATTTTACCCAGAATTCAGAACCGGTACATCCCACTCATGAGGATGGTATCAGGTGTAGCGCTACTGAACTTCTTTGGATAGTTTTTAGGTCTTCATTCCATTAGGTGAAGCCCATTCCTGCTAACTGCTTACTTGGATCTGGGTGTCAGCTGGGACCTGGTACATCATGCGCTCGCTCTTCTCATCTGGATCCAACCCGAGCCCCGGGGTGGGAGAATCCCTTCTGGATGATGTTTTGTCAGGATCCACTCTCGCCTGGAACAATGCTCTTGTAATTTTCCATCTCCACCGTCTTCAGCCATGTATCCCCTTTCCTCACAGATCCATTTGCAGGTTGGATTTATTTTCTAACTCATTATCACAGTGGCCATTACAATTACAATTGGCTTCTTAATTCAGAGTTGCTCTAATCATCATGACAATTGTCGTTAATTCACAGCAGGTCTTATTGTTATCATTATTATTCATTTATTCAGTTTCATTTTTAATATAATTACAGTTTAAGTCAGGGCATCCCAGGCCTCCATGGGGCGAGGGCACCCCATGCAATGCGATACAATCAAAATAGCATGGACCTCTTTATGGCACAAACAAGATTGTAATAACATAAGAAGTTGAGAAGAAAAAAATTCCTCTCAATTGCATCACTCTTCCACAACTGTTTTAATTTTTCCCTTGCTTTTTCTAAATTAGTAGAAGGCCTTTCGTTGTAGTAATTACAGTTAGACTCTGATTTGTGTTTTTTTTTCTTTCGGTTAACACTATACCAAATAAAACTATCCATGTTGTTTTACTGTCCCTATACATTTTATGTTGGATTAAAATTTGAGTCTCTTGTTGCCTGACTTTCAGCCTGTTAACATAGCCCTAAAGCTAGGAGCTGTGGCTAAAAACAGAGTTATACTGAAATTCGGAGCTATTGTTTCTGAGCTACTCTGCAAACAGTTTCTAATACTTTGCCAGTCTCATGAGGTTTTCGTGAGCAGCCAATATGTGAGGGAACATGTAAATACTTAGCCGAGACCCAGGAAAGGGAAGTTTCAATGCATGTTTGCTTTTCTTCTGTCAACTCTCAAATTTTGACCCCAGTGATCTGTTGCTGATCAATAGCTCATTTGTTGGGTCTGAAAAGCCTGGTAGTTGAGACTCCTCTTAAAATACAGCTGTTTCTTGGGGTTACTAAACATTAGAAATTAGTGCTTGCATTTTGTAAGCTAGACCCCACTGGAAAACACCCCTGGGAGGCTACACTAGGCCATTTTGCTGAAGTGACCCAAGTATACCTTAAAGACAGCTATCATTCTTCAGTCTTCTTGTCCCCAGGCCAAAAGGCTTGATGTCTACATATTTGTGAAATGTCCATCTGCTGATGTTACTTATTGCCAAGAACAATGTTAAACTTGAAGATACGATTAAAATTTTCAACATATTCCGTAGCTTCACTGAGGAGTAATTGTTTCTGAGCTTCACTAGTAGTAATTATGACCTATATGAAATTTGGTATTCTTCTTTATCATGGTGCTACCAAGGGCCATGACCCTCATTTCATGACCTGCCACATAGGGCATTAAGTTAATATCCTGTAATGCACTAGCTCATCCACCTGTGGTTGGACATTTAAATTGTTTTCGGTGTTTTGGTATGAATCATAGTACAGTAATGATCAATTTCATTTAATAATCATCTTTTTCGTTTTTAAAAATACTTCACAGAACAAATCTCCAGGAGTAGGATTACAGAGTCATAGGGAATAAGCTACTTAATTGTGCCCGAAGCATCCTGATATGCTTTCCTAAAAGATTCGTTACAATTTAATACTCATTTCCTTAATATTGCAAATATTTTACTTCCATTTAGGCTGATCAGTTAACATCAGTTCTCTAAAATCATAGGAAAGTAAGTTGAGGGAAATTTTCTAAAATGGAAAAAAGATCGATATACTACTTTTTGAGCATGCTCGCTTTGACAGCACATATACTATTTTTCGATAAACAGTCATTCACTGCTAATGATAAACAATCACTCACTGCAAATAAACAATCATTCACTGCTTTTCCCTCCCTTCCCCTCTCCATATCTCTCTCATCCCTTCCTTTTCCCTTTTCTTTTCTTCCTCCTCAATCATGTTAACAATGCTTTCAGTTTGTTTTAGGAATCAGAAGCAGCAAGGAGGGAATGACCTAAAGAGGGAGAATAGGAATAACTGAGGTTGATATAACGCATTATGGAATAGGATAAATAGTTCTGACTTGCAATTTAACAAGAGCCTTCTAAAGGGTAAAGGGCAAATATTCCCATTTTACAGATGACAGAACTGAGACTCAAGAAGATGCTGCCACTTGACTACGGTCACCTGGCTGGTCAGCTGCTGGTCAGCTGCTGGCTCTCACCTCTTGATCTTCTGCCCCCTTACTCTGTGCTCTTTCGATGCATAGTTTCTATTTCCATAAAGGAGTTTACTTATGAAGTATCTCTACAACAAATCAGGGCAGCAAAGAGTTAAGTGCTGAGTTCCTGATAAGAAGTCACTCAGTGTTTCCTGTGCACCCAAAGAATGCATTGTTTCGTTCAGTCTCAGCGCAGTTCTGTAGGGTACCTCCTATTATCTTTAAAAGTGAGCAAGTGGAATCAGAGAGACACTAGGTAACTCAGGTAAGATCACAGAGCTAAGAGACAGAGCAGAACCAGGATCTGAAACCAGCAAGCCCTGTTCTCAACACTGCTGTGTAAGGGCAGTTGGGGCCCTGAGCACGTCTTGGGACCCAGGACACATTTCTCAGCTTTGCTGTCAGCTAAGTTCCTTCCTGGCCCTGAGAAGAGACCTTTTTCTACCTGTTGCTGGTTGAGGACGTAGCCTTAGGACTGTGCCTGCACGGTCAAGAGCGCTATTGGCCATGCCAAAGAGCGACCGGGGCTTCTCTGGCACTTCTGGACTTAGGTTGTCTATGGAGTGGCCTGTGGCAAAAAAAAAAGAGGTTCTGAATTCCCTTTGTTCTCCCCTGTTAAGTTGCCCAAAGGGAAAGCAAAGCAAAAAAAAAAAAAATGCCCTTTGAAGTGTTTTCTATCTGAAAAAATAAACAGACTCTTTGTAGTGAAAGACTCAGGCTTGGCGCAGGATTTCAGTAAAGCTGCCCTGATTGCAGGGTCCTGGGGACACCTGCCTGGTAGGAGGAGAGACGCAGTGCTGGCTACCAGAGCCCCAGAGCCACTCATCACATTTCTTTATCCCATTCACCACATTTATTCCTCACCATTTCCATTCTTTGATGCCATATGAATGGGACACTTTGAGCATCATTTAAATAATAAAAATTCAATTAATAAGCTAACTGTTAATGAGCTTGATTCTTGCCTTCCGTTGAGAATAGCAGTGGACGTGTTTTGAATTGATGGCGAACATGTGAAAGGAGGAAGGGAGCTGATCTGGGACAATGATATGTGCAGCACCTCCTGAGGGTCTCACAGCACGCTTGCCCACTCACCCCTAGCCCATTGGCACACACACACACACACACACACACACACACACACACACACACTCTTTTGACAAGAGTGGCTGCTGGTTACCCGAAAGTAATACCTACAAAAATAAAATATCCCTGGTCCCAGGACTGATCTTCCATCTTCACAGTGTGGTCTCTGGAAACATACAACACATGTCCTTCGGTCTCATTTCCCCAAATCCCTAGAGAGGAAAATGTCCAACTACTCCAGGCTTTGGCTTGGACCTGTGTTTGTAATTCTAGAATGAAAAGAAAGACTCTCTTGTAGTGTTTGGTTTGACATACACAATATCTATAAAATATTAAACTGCACAAGATTAACATGAGAGTTGATGTGCTAGCTTGTCTTGGAAGCTGGGTGATCTGACAATAAGAGACTTCCCACTTGACAATTAGCACTGAGCAGGGGAAGCCACACCCTTAGTGCTTGGCTTTGCGATGTGTGAATAAAGGATTCTCAGTGCTCATGACCAAAATGTCTTGTCAGATTCTATTTGGACCACAGATTAGCCACCTGCCATTCCTGCCCAAAGTGGGTGCCACTGGATGACAAAGTTGTGTTTGTGGAATCCTGGTCAACCTTGTAGGGATCCAATTCTTTCTTGACAAACTCACAGTCAGTTGCTGAAATGGGTTGCTTTATTCACACCATCCTTGTATCAGTTGTTAGGGCAAAATGTTTTATCCAGTGACAACTATTTATCTCACATTTTTCTCTTGTGTGAAAACAAAGCTTTACCCGAACACCCAGGAAAGGAGATATTGCATCCAGTTTGCTCACACACAAATACTTTGCCTCCTGCCTTCTCAAGCCCCAGCTTTTATGCCCCTAGACAGGAGTTTGATGGAAAGGGCCGGACTATGGGAGGAGCAGCTCTCCCACCCTTCTCCCTCTAACCTTCAGGATCACTTATCCCCTGCTCATCACAGTTAGTTGTATTTTTTTCTTCACTTGAAAAAATAATCCCTCTATCAGTCTGATTCAACGCTTCATGGCAGTTGTTCATCTCACGCAGGGTCAGATGCCCCTTTTTGATCTGGCATTCTTGCCCATGAAATGGTTCCTACAGCCAAGTGATTTTTATTTTTTAATCAGGAGTATTTAAGTAATCAGAGAGTAGTATATATTTCTAATTTTCCCCAGAAAATAGAACAGGCAACTCCTTTCTTCTGACAGTCAGCATTCGGTTCGCTGAGAGGTTAACCTCAAAGACTTTGACCCAGAATGATCAGACCAATGGTGGCCGGACTGAAAATGAGTGATCAGGAGATGACACGATGCTTGCTTGTGTTCTTTTCACTAATTACCCCGCAAACATTTCAAACCAGATACGAGGTATGATTGAAAAACACAACGAATGCTTAAATTTAGAAAGAATTATTACAGTAAAAGACACATTGCCACCCTCACCTTTATACTTCCCCTTGCTCTGAACATACTTATCCCATTGTTCTTGCCATTTTCTTTACAAGGTAGCTCCGGAAGTCCTCTTTTGTGTCTTTCATTGCACAGTTGTTGCTTGCCACCTTGACGTCCTGAGCTAATTCAAAATATTTACTTTTCATAGTCGTTTGACTTTGGGAAAGAGCTAGAAGTCACACAGGTGCCAGATGTGGTGAATAGGGTGGACAAGGACACCCTATAATATTTTTGACAGAAATTGCTGTAAATATTTTATCAATTAGGTATGATAAAAAATACCATAAAAACATTTACATTAAAAGTTTATTATCATACAAGACACATTGCTATTAATCTCAAAAATTTAAAATACTCTTCCTCACTTGAAACATACTTATCTCATTGTTCTCAGCAATGTAATTTTTGTTGTAATAATATTTGTAAAAATGTAAACGTTAGCAGTATTTTTCAATTATCCCTTGTATTATTCACTGGTAGCCAGGGTGCTTTTACAAGATACTCTGAGTCAGTATGCAAACATAAAATATAGCCAATAACTGCCTTGAAAGACCTGCTGTCAAGATATGCTACATTTTTACTAATTCACTTTCCAACTTCCACAAAGGAGAAACTGATGACCAGAGGTGACTCTCTTACACTCCTGGAAATGTATCGCATTGGAATGGACTCCAGCACATTTCTCAAAATTGGATCATACCACTGGGCATTTTCCTCAGCCTTTTGAAACCAGGAATGGAAAGAAGGGACTAAGAATGTTGAGAAAATGTGTACTCCTCTTAAGTAGTTTGAGAAGATGAGAGGAGTCAATGGTGTTTGGAGAGACTGAGGAAACAGTATTATTGTCAGGGCTGGTACCTTCTTTTCTACTCACTACTATTGATTACAACTCATCAAAGGGCTTCTTTGTTAATGTGCATGATAGTCACATCACATGCTGTCAGGCAACTGGCTGTGTCTTCTGATTCTTATCCTTTAAAACCCTGGGATGCCAGTGAGTGTGATGGATTTGTTATACACTGGCTTAATTTGTGGCTCAAACCAACCAAGATCTGAAAAACAAAAAATGGTTAGGGATGTCACTTAGCAAATAAGTAGTCAAATAAATTCTAAAAATGTAAACTATTTTCCAGTGCGGCTTAATTTTGAGTCATATTGCAAACCTGGATTGCACAGACATCTGGGTTTTGGCAGCACCTCTGCGTGTAGTACATTTCCCTATTTCAGGTTACAGACTGGCAAACGCCTGTGTGCCTCCCCGGTCCAATGCGAGTAGTGAAGGGGAGACCATAATGTGGTGTTCTGTGCACAATCCTTCCTTATGGATAAAAAGATTAAATGGCATTACATGTTTCTGTGAATTTCACACAGACTCCATAAACAGTATCTGTTCAAAATAAAACTTGTTTTTTCCCCTAAACCTGCTTCCTCTTGGTGTGTTCCTTTTGAGTGGCTCCATTTTTCATCTACACTGAAGGTAAACATCTGCATCACCTTCACTAAATCCTCCCCACTCTTTCCACACCTGACCTAGAACCACAAAAATTCCTTCTGAAAGTTCCGTCTAATTTGATTTCTCTTTTTTATCCCTGTTGTAAGGGGATACTCATGTCCTGGGATGATGGCTTCTTGTAGTAAACCTCCATCTTTCTCTCCACGACTGCCCGATCTGTCACACCTTTTTCTCCAGAATCATATTCTGCAACCCAGGCCATATATCCCCATGCTGCTCAGACAACAAAAATAGTCTTACTGGATTCCTGTTATCTAGGAGATAAAAGTCTCGATGCTTAAGGAGAATTCAGCCTTCTATGAAGTATTGCAGTCAAATTTGTGGTCCAGTTTTGGATGCTTCCTTACTCTCATTGTGGACGTGCACCATGACAGATGCTGTGTTATTCCAAGTTCCAGCACTTTTGCAACAATCTTTGACAGAGTAAAAAGGGATAACACTCATTTGAAAATGTGGACTGATATTCTCATCTAGTTTGCTGAGATGGGATATACGGTTAATTTCTTTACTTTCTTGTCACTGTTCTATATTTTTCTAACATTTTGCCTTGCCCAATCTATAGATTAGGGACTCTAGTGATGCTTGTATTTCCTTTTGTTCTTGAAGTGATAATATAGCCATAATTATTTTCTTTCTTCCCATACTTACTGGAGGAGAACTTTTAGGATTCTGAGCAATATTCTGTGACATCAAGATCTGCTTAGCCTTGTGATCTTCAGTGTGCAGTAGAAGCCCCAGGAGAGTGTTGAAATGTGGATTTCTGGCTCCGTTCCCAGAATTTCTCATTCAGGAGATCTGGGATATGGTTGGAGAATTTGTAGTGCTAGCAAGTTTCTGAGTGGTGCAGATGAAGCTCAGCTGTGGACCCCAGATTAAAAACCACACTCTTCATTGCTGTGTATCTGGAATTTAAGGTGAAAGATGAACTCTGGGAAGATAAATTCTGGGGTAAAACTAGGTGGAAACTGACCTTTGGGGGCTGTTTGTCCTATTTATGCCAGTTGACCACTGCAGAGATAGAAGAGAGGCTGGTGCTGATATATCTATGGAAAAGGACTCATTCCCATGAACACATGTGGCCACACTATGGTTTTCACACTTGACTTTGAGTCTAACTTCAAGTGTTACTTTCCTTCTTCCTTTGCCAATAGGAAACTCAAGACCTGTAAATGTCCTCCAATGGTGATTCCACAGTTCTCTGTCATTCTTCTGAGTGCCTGGGATCCCCTGTAAGGCTGAGGGTATATGGGGCAAGTTGGGAAGCATTCTGTCATGGTGAGAATTTTCCTTCTTCCTGGATTGTGCTTGCCTCGGCAAACATCCAGATCCCTTTAGGACAGGTCCAGCATATTTTCTGCAGATTCTTTCCAATCCTCCTGGGATTGTTATTTGCCACTATGTGTCCACAAAGGCCTATACCATGTACAGAATTAGAGGATACGGTAATGATTTTGTCTAATTGTTTGTTACCTCTGTATTAGATTAGTAAATCCTTGAAAGACAGCATGTGTGTATGTATGCACATACACTTCATCTTTTTTTTTGTCTCAAAGTCAGTGGAGGTTGGCCAAATGAATAAGCGCCCCTTCCATGCACTTGCCAGCCCAGCTTCAGAACAAACTCTGTTCTGCTCTCTGGGGTTCAGGCCCTTCCATGTGGTCACTGAAAATCTGTTTCGTCTGAGTCTTTCTCAACCCATCACACAGCTCCAAACTGGACATGTTGTCAGAATTCTAAAAACTTAGGATGTTTGGTTTCCATTTGCTTCTGGGAAATGGAAGAGCACCATCTAGGTGAGCTTCCACTTTGTATGCACCCCTTGCAGAAGCCAAAAAGAAAAAGGCTGCTGGATGCTTTGGAGTTGGGCTGTGTATTTGGAAGATGGATGAAAGTGCTTGTCCTTGACTGTAAAAGTCCACTCTAATTGAGATGACTATGGCCTTTGAAAGATCAAAGAGTCACTCTACTTTCTCCAAGAATCATGACTGTTGTTA
Source organism: Hystrix cristata (assembly GCA_004026905.1). Lineage (NCBI taxonomy): Eukaryota > Metazoa > Chordata > Mammalia > Rodentia > Hystricidae > Hystrix > Hystrix cristata. The sequence continues at coordinate 38,620 of PVJO010016499.1, forward strand.
ATAAGCCACACTGACTTTTTCTTGGGTAAAATGAAGGGCTTTTAACCTCATCCTCATCTGACTGTGGAGCTCTCCATTGGGTCTCGATTTGATGTAATTATAGGTCTCCCTTGAGAGCCTTGTGATGGGAGAGGGATCTGCTAAGTCGTACACATCTCTGTGAAGGTGGAGGTGAGAGTTTATTACCTTCCCCATCCATGAATGGCAGGCTCCCTGCTGAAAGAGGCCAGATAGTAAATATTTTAAGCTTTGTGAACAGAATGACCTTTGCCTCAGCTTCTCCACTGTGCCTCTTGTGGACGCAGCCATAGATAATATAGAAATGAGTGAATAAACTCATTGTTTATGGTTCAATAAAACTTTTTATAAAATCAGATGGCAGGTAGGTTTGGCCTTCAGACAGTTTGTCGAGCACTGCCCTGGAGCCTATAAAATCTTAGTCTGAGTCAGCTTGGGAATCCCAAACTTTAGTTGCTTTCTATAATTACCAGAAAACTTAGGGTAACTAGGAAAAATAATTATAAGTTTCTCCTTTTATATTAATTATTAATATAGCTATTTGCATGCAATAGGAAAGAGCAAGCTGGTCCCTGCTTCTTCCCTCCTGCTATGGCTTGAGCGTATCCCCCACATGTTCATGTGTTGAAATTAAATCCTCACTGTGAGATATTAAGAAGGTACAAATTTAATCCTACCATGGCGTTAAGAGATGGGGCCTCTGGGAGGTGATTTGGATTAGATAAAGTCATCAAGATGAGGTTTACATGTTTTGTAGTAGTAATAAATTAAAGAACAAAACAAAGGATAGACAATAGGAACAAGGAGATAGATATTTTGCAAGTGGGAAGGGGATCAAGAGGTGGAAGGAGGGGGGAAGGGAGGAAAAAAGGGAAATGAAAAGAATTAAGATGTATTATGAATTCACCAACTCCCCATAATGGATGTAATCATTATGTACTGCAAACATGTACTAATAAAAATAAAAAATTTTAAAAAAGATTTCTTCAAAGGTCGAAGGAAAGAAGATAGACTAAGGCAGCTCTAAACTTCTAGTCTCCCTCTAGAGCCCCATATTGGTAAAACATAATAGAAAGCCAGACAACCAAGGAAAGATGTGTCTTGCAGAGTTCATTCCCCCCTCCACCACCTGGGCAGAGCACAGAAGCCGAGATAGAACAGCTGGTTGACTTGCCAACACCCACAAGGGTATCAATACTGTGACCACGATGTGAGGTTAGCAACGAGACCCCACCCCAAGTGCACATTGATCCCTGAAAGCTGAACTGAGAAAACCTATACATGTCATTGCCTTGATTGTTTAGGCGTAAGAGTAAACTAAGATTCCATCGTAAGCTGAAAACTTTGAGGGGACAAAAAGACTCCATATAAAGCGATCTGCATATATTCTCAAAGAGATAAGACAGGCATATAATTCATCATGTAGAAACCTAATCGTATTTCACAGGGCAGGAAAGAGACTACGAGCAGAAGAGAGAGAGATTGCTCTAGAAAAAGACTTCCAAAAATGTGTGAGTGTACTCAGTGATGATTGTAGACCTGGTGTTCACAGGCTCTGTAAAATGATCATAATATTAATTGTGACTTGGGTGAAATTGATTATGCAAGGTAGAAGTCTAATCAATTATAAGAGGGTGTTCTCCATAATAAAATGTATCAGCCACAAAAGACAGGTTGTCCCCTAGAAGTGTGCACCAGCCAGAAGGATTTAAAATTAAAAATAATAACAATGGCTGTTGGAATACTTAAATATGTAAATATGATTGGCCTGCTCTGCAGCCTCAGTTTCAGGCTCCACTCTATGAGGCAAGAGAAGTTAATGCCCTTAAAAATTCCCCTAAACATGTTTGCTCTTGCCTGGTTGAGATGGGATAGTCACTTTAGTAACAGCTTGTTCCAGTCAAAGCCAATTGCATCCAAGGAACCCTAGCAGGAATCCAAGAGGACTGTTCTTTACCTGCTCAGCCAACACTCAGAAAGGGGTCAAGTGAATGGAAATACCTCAGATTGCTATTGAGCTAAGTCCTTCCTCACTAGAAGGCTAGAATTCAAGGAAGTGGACACCAGCAACAAAAACTGAACATGTTTGAGCACTTATTTTCCTGCCTCATTTAATACAAGGGATACTTCTCCAATCTTTTGTCTGACAATTTATTTAGATTGCCTACAGACAGAATGCTTTAGTCATATCTGTTTGAGTATTCTGATTGATGTAACATTTCTATTTTTTCATCATGTTAACAAATGCTTGAGCTGGGGATTTAGCTCAGTGGTTAAAGTGCTTGCCTTGCAAGCACAAGGGCCTGAGTTCGATCCCCAGCACCAAAAAAAAAAAAAACCAAAAAAAAAAAAAAAAAAAAAAAAACAAATGCTTGGTCTATGGCTTTTAAATCCCTCTCTCTTACTCTGGATTAATGCGAGTCACATTACTGGATCCACAATGGCTGTGCTTACGAAACCAGATTCTGAGGCTTTGAAGGCAGGTGCCAGAAGCGAGCTGTGGTGAGTCTGCCAAGGTAAACAACTTCTTTGGAATCTCTAAGCAGCTACCCGTGGGGGTCTCTTTGACCTTACCAAGCAATGTACCAATATATTTTAAAATCTTTCAAATATCCTTCTCTACAAAATAAAATGGTGACCTTTCCTGGAGGTTTAGTACCAGGCCATAAGACTCAAGTCTTTATGACTTTATTGCTACTTCTTTTGGTATATATCACAAAAAGACATTTTTCTATTAAAAAACAAAGGGGGGTTGGGGATTTAGCTCAAGTGGTAGAGCACTTGCCTAGCAAGCGCAGGCCCGGAGTTCAATCTCCTGCACCCTGCCCCCGAAAAACCCAAAACCACAAGATGGTAGTTCTCTTTTTTTTTTTTTTTTAATTTTTTAACCAAGAACATGTATTGGTACAATGTACTAATAATGGTTACATTCATCACATTTATTTTGTACCTGTACATGATGCATCTTGGTTCTCCCCCCTCTTCCCCACCCCTCTCCTCTATTTCCTTCATCCCTATTTACAGCAGGTTCTTTCACATTTGTCCATGAATTCCCTTTCCTTTTTCTATCCCTCTTTTCCCTTCCCACTTCTCCCCCACCTCCATCCAATGCTCCTCTCCTTGGAATATTATCTTCCTTTTAGATTATATCTATTACACCTCTTCGTCCTTTTTTACATCCATGGTTTCTCACATCAGAGAAACAATTCGATGTGCACTTATGAGTGTC
>PVJO010016500.1:0-41846 GCA_004026905.1 Hystrix cristata
CAAAAAAAAAAAAAAAAAAAAAAAAGAAGAAGAAGAGGAAGTACTCCTTTCAACCCCAACCCAAAAAGAAGCTCCTTATATTTGTTGAATTTACATGGGGGAGTGAAAAGATTGCTTTAGCTTTACCTCTGTTCTGCTGGAAACAGCTAAATGAGAGAAGACACGAGAGGCAGCCAAGGCAGGCATGTGCCTTACATCTCCAGGCAGGAGTGACTGTCCTCAAGTGGTTCCTTTTGTTCTAAGTGCAAGTGGTGGGAGTGTGGGGGGTGGGGTCACTCACCTAATAACACAGAGGTAGATTTCTCCACATGAGGTGAGTGGAACAGAGAGCTGGGGCTGGGAGCAGACGCGAATCCTTTGGCTGACTGATCCTTTTTCTTTTGTTTGTTGTGAGACAGGGTCCCACTAGGTAGCACAGGCTGGCCATGAACTCATGATCGTCCTGCCTCAGCCTCCCTAGTGCTGGGATTACAGGCGTGCTCACCACACCCAGCTTTAGGTTATTCTTTTTTATTACCAAATAGTATTCCATTCTATGGATGGACCACAGGATGTCCCACCAGTCGATGGACGTTTGTGTGGTTTTCAATTTCATCCCCTATGAAAAAAGCTGCTGCCTTTTGTGGATAGGTTTTATTTAAATTGTGTACATATTTTCAATTCACTTTGATAAATTGCTAAGAATGGGATTGCTGTGATCATGTGGGAAGAGGAAGTTTATATTCATAAGAAACTGACAAAATGTTTTTCCACAGATGTGCCATTTTGCATTCCCACCAGCACTACATGAGATTTCTCGTTGTTCTACATCCTTGTTAGCACTTAGAATTGTTCAGTCAGTCAGTCAGTCAGTCACACTGGTAGATGTGTAGAATTTTTTTTCTGATTTATACTGCCACATTCCTCCCTTAGGATAAATATACAGAAAATCCTTTCTGACCAATGAGGTGCAGGTCCAAGAGGAAAATTAAAAGTGACTTTCTAGCCAGGTATGGCAGGGCATATCTGTAATCCCAGGATTTTGAAGGCTGAGGCAGGAGGATTGCTGTGAGTTGGAGGCAATCCTGGACTACATAGTGAGTTCAAGGCCAGCTGGAACTACATATGTAGAACCTGTCTCAACCCCCCCCCCCAAAAAAAAGGAAAAAAGAGTGGCTTTCTATAATAGTTTAAGATACATATTTTAGGGCTGGGGATTTAGCTCAGTGGTTAGAGTGCTTGCCTTGCAAGCGCAAGGCCCTGAGTTCTGATCCCCAGCACCAAAAAAAAAAAAAAACAAACACAAACAAACAAACAAAAAAACATATTTTGCTTTAGGCAAAAACAGAAGAAGAGAATGAACAAAAAAGTGTGACAGCAGGGACTGGGTAGCGAAACCTGGTGTAGGACCTCATGCCTTTCTGGTGTGACTCCTTCCCGTCATCCATCCAGACAGGAAACGCGCCTTTGGCCAAGTTTTTCTGGTCAACCCATTTGGAAAAATCTCCTCCTACTGCTCTCAGTGTAGATTATGAAATAATCCCTTTTTGTTAAACTCTGTTATCCAAACTAATCTCCTTTACACCAGAAATGCCAGCTCTCATAGCGAGATAGCTGGGATGCTAGAATCGCTAAGGCAACCACATGGAAAAAAATGATAAAGGATCACATAGTCAAAGGAAGACTTAACCCTTGACCTAAAATTCTGTTATTGCCTGGTTGCTCTAGAAAGTCATTTGACACGAAGAACCTTTGAATCCTTTTAAGGAATCATCTCCTTTTTCTTCACTTCTCGTTCACTTCATTTGCATAATCTTGCCATTTATAATCTGGGCCATATAGTTCAAGGCTCTGCTGAGACAATTATGTTCTCTAAAAGAGGCTGCTCACTCTGGTTTCTCTTCAGATCATATAAATCTTTCGCCTTTTACCAAAACAGGCTGCTGAACTCTGGCTCTAGAAAACTCTAGTCTGAATGGGAGATGACAGCTCCCTGCCTCTGCAGGAGAATGGAAAGGAAGACTTTTCTTCCAGGACACTCACACTTGGGGCTCTGTTTGTTTTCTTGGGATTTTTTTGGGGGGTGCTGGGGATCAAACTCAGGACCTTCTGCTTGCTAGGCAAGCACTCTAACCACTGAGCTAAATGTAGTTCAGGCTGGACTTGAGCTTACTACATACAGGTTGTCCTTGAATTCATGGTGATCCTCCTGCCTCAACCTCTGAGTGCGAGGATTACAGGCATGCGCCACCGCACCTGGCTCTGCTGGTCTAGTGTTGCTTCTCGTATGTCTGTGCAGTCAACAGAAGGAAGAAAATGCCCCTTGGCCTACCGTGACAGTCTAAATGTCCCATGTCCTTTCCTCCCAGAAAGGCTTTCATCCTAAATGGGCTGCACCAGTCTCTTCTTTTTTTTACTACATGCAAGGGAGAGCAAGGGGCAGCAGGGCCCCAGGGTGAGAATTTTGAAGAACTCAGGTAATGTGCTGACTGGATGGCAATGCCCTATTGTGGTTTCTAAGCAATAAATCAAGACCTGCAAGCAAAAGGCTTCTCATTCCAGACACTGTCTGGATCCATTTTCCCCGAAGTCCCGTATCCAGGTTGACCTGGGATTGTGGCAAAAGTAAAACCTGCTGAAATTAAGCACCCACTTTCGAGAACCACGCTGCACAGACTTGGTTCAAAAAGTAACAGTGACACAATGAGGTCAAATGAAACTGTCAGAAAAATAGCTGCTAATAATAGTGCACAGGTACCGAGTGCTAGCTCCTGCCAGTCACCAGATGCCTCTCGCGTGCTTTTCATTAGCTTTCACATTAACCCTCTGAGGTAGGTCCTATTATTAACACAGCTTTACATTAAAGAAAATGGACGCTTAGTGAAATGGTGACTTTCTCTTTTTCAGGTTTTTTGAGACAGGGTCTCACTATGTAATGTAGGCAGGCCTTGAATTTTTGGGGATCCTCCTGCCTCAGCCTCCAGAGTGCTGGAATTACAGGTGTGTGCCACCATGCCTGGCCACTAGAGTCCTCATTCTTAGCCTCTATATAGTCTACTTCATACCAGAGAATCACTGCTGCACAAATCCTTAGGTAAATAAGCCCAACAAAGGTGAGGGCACAATGTTTCCCAGACTTTGCAATCTACTTCAAAAATCAATGCATATCAGGACTGGGGCTTTAGCTCAGTGGTTAGAGTGCTTGCCTTGCAAGCACAAGGCCCTGAGTTCTATCCCCAGCATTAAAAAAAAAAAAAAAAAAAAAAGAATGCATATCGACAAGCCATTTGGCTGGGCATGGTGGTGCACACCTGTAATCCCAGCATTCAGGAGGCTGAGGCAGGAGGATCACTGAGAGTTTGAGGCCAGTCTGAGCTACATAGTGAGTTCGAGGTCAGCCTGAATTACATAGCAAGATCCCTTCTCAAAAAAAAAAAAAAAAACAAAAACCCAAAACAAGCCATTTATTTGACAAATATTTATGCACAGGTACAGATGGTGGGTCTACAACAGTAACAAGATCACAAAGGCTGCTTCCCTCACAGTTCTTGTATTCCTTAAAGAAAGACAGCTTGTAAGGAGAAAATGACAATTAAAAACACGTGCTCCGTCAGAGGTGGGCCAGGCAGTTCCCCGGAAGAGGAGGAGCCTCTGTCGATTGTGAGGAAGGGTTTCGCTGAGGAGGCTGTCTGGGAGTGGAGGCTCAAAGAACAGGTGGGAAACAAACACTGGATGGACTGTGTGTGCGCGCACCTGTGTGTGTGTGTGTGTGTGTGTGCATGTGTGCAGGCACGGGGGTGCACAGAGGACAAAGAGGCATCCTGGACGGAGAGGACAGGCCAGTCCCAGGACTCAGACCTCACGGAAAACAGCGGCGGAGGAGGATGAGGCTGCGCGGAGGTTGGGACCGGTCTTGAAGGGCCCTAGAAAGAGTCTGGGTTTGAGCTCACAGGCAACAAGAAGTCCTCGGGAGACTTTTTCCCACCAGTACTGAAGCTTGAACTAGGGCCTTATTCTTCTGCTCTGCCTCCCTAGTTCTTTTTATTTTTTATTTTGAGACGGGTTCTCACTAAGTTGCCCGGACTGATTTTGAACTTGCAGCCTCTGGCCTCAGCCTCTTCAGTGAGGGTATTACAGACATGCGCCACTGTGCCTGCCCATTAGAAGGGATTTTTGTTTTGTTTTGTTTTGCTTTGTTTTTTTTGAGACAGGGTCTTGTTATGTAGTCCAGGCTGGCCTTTGAACTCACTATGTAGCCCAGGATGGCCTTGAATTTGTGGCAATCCTTCTGCTTCAGCTTCCCATGTGTGGGGATTACAGGAGCGCACCACCACGCCTGGCCTGTTAAAGGGTTTTGAACGGAAGCACGACACGGTCTGATGGGCACCAAAGTCCAACTTGATCAGTTATGAGAGGAAGGGTTAGAGAGAAACAGGCAAAATGGAGGCAGGTAGGTAATGTAGGAGGCTGCAGCAATACTGTGGACAAGAAAAGATAAAATGCCTAACCCAGGGCAGTGCTCTGGGTTGAAGTGGAGAGAAAAGATGGAGTGGAGAGAGAAGATTGAAGTGGAGAGAAAGGAGTATATAGGACGTGAGGATTATTTCACCTTGAGTTCGTGTCCTGGTTGCTATGGTCTGAATGTGTCCCTGGAGATTCATATGTGGAAATGTAATTGCCAATGTGACAGTATTAAGAGGTGCAGTCTTGGGGAGCGATTAAATTATGAAAGAGCCCTCACGAATGGGATTAGTAACCTAATAAAAGAGGCTGAAGGGCTGGGTATGCAGTCAGTAGCAGAGTGCTTGTCGAGCATGTGGGAGGCCCTGGCTTTGATCCCTAGCACTGCAAAAAAAACAAAACAAAACCAAAAAAACCACAAAAAAAAAATGACAAAGGTTGAAGGGAGCACTTAACCCCCTTGTCCTTCCACCTTCTATCATGTGAGGCCGGCACCAGGCGCCATCTTGGAAGCAGACAATGTGCGCTCCCCAGGTGCCACATTGGTGCCTTGAGCTTGGACTTCCCAGCCCCCAGAATTGTGAGAAACAAATTTCTGTTATTTTAAATTACTTTATTTGTGATATTTTGTAATAGCAGCTGGGATGGACCGAGACAGTATTTAACTCACAGACCATGGATTAGACTGCACCGCACTTCCTAGCGGTGTGACTTGGGGCCACGTTTCCTAATCTGTCAGCTTCAATCTTGTCATCAGTACAAGGGGGACAGTCTTGGCACCTACAGCACAGAGTGTGCTGAAGATCAGTGAGAGCCATGTGCTTCAAACAGTGTGTAGCACCATCAATGCTCAACATATTTTTTGTTGTCTTCATTTTTTATTCACTTATTTGTTATATATTTTGGGGTTGGTTTGTCTTTGAGACAGGGTCTCGCTATGTATTCCAGGCTGGCTTTGAATTCACTATATGTGTAGCCCAAGCTGGCCTCAAACTTGGGGCAGTCCTCCTGTTTCAGCCTCCTGAGTGCTGGGATTACAAGCGTGCGCCACCACAGCCGGCTGCGTTTTCTTCATTTTAGTGAAAGAAAGGGAGATCTTGGCGAATCCCAGGTCCTGACCCGGGTCATCCTGTGGACGTGCATGTGGTAGAGGACACTGCCTGTGGGAAGGCCACAGTGCAGGAGGGCACCTGCTAAGAACATGGTGTACACTGGTGACCAACGGATCACCACTGAGACTTGATGTGTTTAGCAGTGAAAGTTACAAATGATGTTCCTGATAGCTTCAGGCTCTCTAGAGGAGAAGAAAGTCAAGGAATCAATAATTTCTCTCAACAATTTCATCTCATTAAATAACACCACCACCTTCCCAGGGTTATTAGGTTCAAATCCTTGATTGCTCCCAATCACCCTTCTATCTAATGCACACACAAGTCATGTTAACCCCAAATCGATTCCAAATCTTCCCCATCTCCACTGCTACAACTCAGTTCAAGCCACCTGTCCTCCCCCCAGACTCTGGCACTAACCTCCTGCAGGGGTCCCCTCACTTCTGCTCATGTCCCTTCCAGGCTGTTTCCAAGAATTGTGCAGTGATCTTTTCATAAATTAGGACTGGGTGCTGCTTGGAAATTAGAATAAAATCCAAACTATTCGAGGTTCTGCCTACTCTAACAGCTACAGCCTTGCAACTCAGAACCATTAGGATGTTCTTTTGTTTTGTCTGAGACGGAGTCTCACTATGTAGCCCAGGCTGACCTTGAACTTGCTCCGAAGCCCGGGCTGAACTGCAACTCATGATTCTCCTGCCTCAGCCTCCTGAGTGCTGGGATTATAGGCGTGCGCTGTCACATCCGGCGTGCCCACCATTCTTAACAGAGTAATCAACCCCCTTTATAAAATGCACTCTCAATATTCTGCTTAGATTATTTTATAGCTTGATATAAAACAAAGCCTCCCATGTGTCATGGACCTGCTACATTCCACCCATCTGGAGTTCCTCTTGGCTAATTCTTACCAGACTCTGTGAAGTAGGTATTATCCGCCTCCTCATCTTGCATGTGAGCAGTCTCAGGCTCCGAGAAGACTCATGACTCGCTTAAGCACAAAAGTGGCGCAGGGGAGCAGAGGGGAGCGAAGATTTGTTTAAATGGCCCCTATGTTTAGGGTGTTTCACAACAGTATTGAGGTCGGAGCCTCGCTGGGAGGGTAGATGGCCTGTTACCACCTGGCTAATGCTCATTCAGGAAAACAACCCTGAGATAAAGATTTATAGACAGCCGACTCTGTAATTAGCCTGCCGGCCCAGGAGGAATGTGATTTTGATCTCCTGCAGTTCACAGCTACGTGGCTTCCAGAGATTCAAGGGCAGGACTGGGGGTCTCTGACTCAGAGATAGGACTTGAGGAAGGGCTTCTCCAGGCTGTGCTAGGGAGGCCGATGTCCTCACAATGAAGAGACACCTGAGGACAGGCCCAAGGAAGCTCGAAGGGCAACAAGGGTGCTAGGAAGGCCTCGGCCAGGGGATGGATGCACGCTGTGGGCAGGGCAGGCAGGAAAGAGAAGCAAATAGAAGAACCACAGCAGGAGACTTGGGAGAAAGGTTTATAGTCCTGCCTTCTCCCAGAATGCTTTGCATGGCGCCGCCAGTTGAGATAGCCTCTCCTGGCACCTTCTGTGAAGAGAACTTTTAGTTGAGTAGTAAAATGAGACCCTTGTGATTGACTGCCACCCAAATCCCACCAGTCCTTAAATGCCACCTCTCAGAAGTCTTTCCAGATACACAGTCCCATCCTGACTGTTACTGTGCCCTACTGAGTAACTCTCAATAGCATTTCTCATGATTTGCAGTGATATATTTATTAATTTCCATGTTAATTGTCTGACTGTACTCCTGGGACACAGACCTTCTTTGTTTAATTCACCAGTGTGTGTTAAGACTCTGGAACACACGCTGTGTAAGTGCTGGTATGAGGCGCATGTTCAAAAACTATTTGTTGGGGTGGCCGAAGAAGGGAATGGTGCTAGGGCGGCCGGTCCTTCAGCAGGGGCCTTTGTGGCATGGAAATAGGTTCCAGGGTCGTATGGTTTGGTGGAGGGAGAATCAGGGAGAGAGTTACCACAAGGAACAGGTCTTGAGAGGAAACAAGGACTGCTCCCCAAGGCCTTTGGCCCAACTCTGGTGAGGAGAACTCTGGGCTGCTCTTATAGGGGAGCCTGCCGGTTCGGGCCCGGCCCTTGCTCCCTCACACTCGCCCCCGTCAGTGCCCAGGTGGGGGTAGAACCCTGGGGCAGGTCGTGTTGGGGCTTGTCCACTCTGTGCTGCCAAGAGGTCTGGCTGGCTCCCAACAGATATAAGCGAGTTTTTGGCATGCAAGAAGGAAGTAAACTGAGCTATAGCAAGAACAAAGTCAGCCTCTCACCCCCTCCTCCCCTGTACCACAGTAGTCTGCTGAAGGAAGCCAACTGGTGATGGGTTAAAGAGAGCATTATTTGGCTGGGTGTGGTGTAATCCCAACTACTTGGGAGGCTGAGGCAGGAGAATCATGAGTTCTCTGGGCCACCCTGGGCAATTTAACAAGACCCTATCTAAAAACAAAATGAAAAATAAAATGGGCTTGGGACATAGCTCAGTGGTAGAGTGCCTGCCTGACATATGTAGGGCCCTGGGTTCAGTCCCCTGTATTGGGGGTGTGGTTGGGGGGGCATTCTTTGCCATCTAATAATCAGGTGTTTGGGGGCAGATTTTCTTCTCAATAGGTTGAAAAACAGGGCATGCGTGACATTTTGTTTTTCCTTTGGCCTTCCCGATAGCAGCGTTGCCTTGAGGTCTAAGTGACCTGATTCTTTTAAGGAGACCTTGAAATGCCAGTAAGTGCCCAGTGGAGGATCATATGGAGGCAAATGGAGGATCCTCTCCCTTGCTCACCACTCTTACCAGAGCGGCTCTTTGTTTATGTACCACGAGACTTGGCGAGGCTTCTAGTGCTGGGTGGGAGGGAAGGTAAATGGGGCGGGACTCCTTGCCTTGGCCTACGCAGGACACACCACAGTTCTCTCTTTATGATTTCTAGAGGGAATGAACGTACAGAAGGAAAACAAAGCTCTCCTCGTTCCTATGAACCTTTGCATCTGGCGGGTTTATGCAGTGAGCCTGCACATGTAGAGAGGCTGAACAATTTTTTCCCCACTTGTGTGAGCTGTTTGGGTGGCCTAAGTTTGCTGTCACATCCATATCTTTTATTTTCTGGAAAGAAAGTCAAAACTGCTTATTGTTGACCTGCTATATTTTAGGAACTGTAGTAGGCATACTTGCCAAAGCTGTGTCATGTCATTTACCTTAAAACCATTTCAGGTTATCTTATTATCTCTCTTCTGTATAGAAGATGAGGTTCGGAAAAGTGGAATATATTTACTAAGGCCTCTCAGTAAAGAGGCCGAGTCAGAATTTGAACCCAGGGATTCTGGCTTCGAACCTGACATGTTCTTCCATTCAGAGCCCACAGGAAACTGGAAGAGCTGGAACAAATTACTGGATGACCCCATGATCTTGCTTATCAGCATGACTCTAGATCTAAAGAGTTTGGCTTGTCTGCTTCTACTGGGGAGACCTAAATGGGGGATTAGGCATGAAAATTTTTTTTTCTGGTGCCCAATTTGATCACAGCACCCATCCCTTCCAGACCATCAGAGCTTCTGTAAGTAGGCCACCTTGTTCCTGCCATGCCTGAGAAAGGTGATCTTGGGAGAGGCTAACCAGGGCTTGGCCTGGAACTGGCCATCAGGGTGGCAGAGGGATCTGCATTACTGGGGACGATGGCTGCCATGGTTTTTCAGTCCTGCCCAGGAATATCTGGGGAGTACAGGCTCCCACAAAGTGACACTTAGCTTGCATGCGTGTCTCCTGCCCTGAACTGGGGGGGCTCAGCAGGGCAGTGACTTGTCTTTGCAGCCACTCACTCAGTCTCCCTGCCTCCATCCAGCCTCTCCTTCTGGGGAGAAGCCAGCCGGCCTCCGCCCTGTGGGACACGGCGTGTGCTCTTGGGGCCCTTGGCGACCCGTGCAGGAAGGGTGCTGCTTCCTTGCTCGAGATGTATCTGTACACTATAATCACACTGCGAGCGGAGTCAGCCAAAGCAGAGGCTATTAATAGGAAGGTAAAGAAAGCTGACTCAGAAGGAAGTGCACTTAGGCCTCCAGGGAGAGCCGGCCACCTTGGCCTGCAATTGTCTGTGAGGGGTCAGTGCGAACAGACCTGAGCTCCTTGCCATCCTGGGCAGCAGTCAGCAGTATCTGGACTTCTCCACTTTGGAAATAGCAACCTGAAGCAGTCCTGATCAAAGGATTCTTGAGCTGTCTTTCCCTGGTCCTTGGGGAGGCTCTGGCCCTGAGCACAAATAGCTTCAATTGCTGTGACTCAGCAGAGAAGTAGCTCTTCCCTCCGTGTCGCAGGTCGATGCCACTTGGGAAGGAGCACGGAGTTACATTGCTGTGGGCTCCCTCAGTTGAGAGGCCGGCGCTGGCCCAGGCCTCAGCCTGCCAGGGCTCCCTGTGGACAGAGACATCCGAGTAGGGAGATTCTGTTTCTGGCTGTGTGATGAGGCTTGAGTCTGTGGCTGCTACAGAGAGGTGGAAGCGGGGCGGGGGCAGCAAGTGAGGGTCATGGTGTGGCAGGGCCTCCAACTGTGGGAAAAAGATGTAATTCTCTGTAAATGCGATGCAGTTTGGGGAGCTAAGGTTTTAGTCTTTGGTAGACTCACTGTCATCCGGCAGCAGGAGGCAGGACAGATCCCCGAACCAGGACCAGGGCACCAAGCAGACACAGAGCTGTTCCTGGAACCTGGATTCATGGTCTCTCTCTCTGTACCAGCCCCCGAACTCATGCCCTCCATGCGCCCACCTCTTGTCGTCCTCAGCAACCCCAGCAGGTGGCTGTTAACATCCCTGTCCTCACACGGGAAACTGGGATTTCAAAAAGGTGGGCTGAGCTGGTCACACAGCTAGCAGGTGACAAAGACAGGACTAAACCCTCAGTCCGTCTGATGCCGGGGCAGGGAGTGGGCATATCCCCATCTTCTGTACTTCTTCTACTCTAGCCCAGTGGTCCCTCACATTGTCACTACAAGGCCGGCAATGAGGTTCTGCGTGTGCTGGGTGGAGACTGTGGGGAGTTGGGGGAGTGACGCTGTGGTCTTCAGCTGTTAGGTATACCTGAGTATGTTTCCTTGCTCTAGAGGAGCCATTTGGTCCTGGATCTCTGAAGAAGGAGCTTTAGATGCAGATGGGATGAGGGAGTATTTTCTCCTTCTGCTAAAGTATTTTTTAAGCACCTAAAGGTTTCAGCTCTGGGTGCCCGTGGCACTTTCAGATTAAAGAACAATTTAATGACATCATTGATCTGGTATTTTTCTCTGCTGCTTTCTGCATCTCAACGTAATTCCATGTGAACAGAACTGTACACATGTGTCTGTCTCCTCAGAGCTACATAGGTGTCATACCTGCATACTCAGATGCTTCTGTAGAATATCTGTCTACCTGGAGTTGATTCCTAGCACCTCAACAACAACAAAAAAAATCCTTTCACAGTGTGAAAAGCATATCAGGGAGTGGCTTTCCACCACCAATTGTCATTTGGGTCACTTTCTAAACCTGAAAGAGACCCTGAGGCCCCGGATGCTAGGTCCCAAGCTCTGGCAGTATGTGAGGATGAGTTTTCAGTCCCCAGCTCTTAGAGCTTTTTAAAGACAGATGTGAAATTGTCCAGGCTTAGGGGAATAGTTTGTCATTTTGTCGCCATCCCATGGCTCTACAGGATCCTGAGAAGAATGGAAAGTAATTTCTAGGCCCATAGTCTTTAAACTCTTGTTTCAGAGTCTTATTACTTTTTTGGTCAATTTTTTTCTTCTCTGGTTTGAATAACAAGGAACTTAACCATAGTGATAACCAGTGGGACAGCAGCAGCACTGAAGTTCAGACGGCCGTCTCTCCTCAATGTACTCAGAGTTAATTAATTCTCGCTGTACCCTGAACCAGGTCACCTGTACACCATGCTGGGTCCCAAGCTGGCTGTCAGGGGAGGCCTTTCCAGGCCGCTCTTGCTGTGCTGTGCCGGGCAGGGTGGACAGGGGCTGTGTTTCACCTTTGCGTGGGATCATCTCTCCTCTGTTCTTCCTGAGAGGTGACCATTTTCAGATCTGTGGGTAGAGAGGAAAATCTTCTCTTCCAAAAATAATCTTTCTGCAGTGGGGCTTGAAGCTGGACCAAGCTGCTAGTGCTATTTTTACCCAGCTTGCAATTCAGGGTGTAAATAGAAGCTCTGGCTTTTTTTTTCCCCCACAGCTAACAACAGAGTCAACCTCTTTGAGGCAGAGGTATCTGGCATTTTGCAGAGGAGACAGGAGAGAGTTTGCCCTTGGGGCCAGGTAATGATTCCTGGACCATCGGGTCAGGATGCAAACTGGAGTGGCATGTCCACGGTTCTGTCCGGCTCCGCCATAAACACCCAGCCCTATGCCAGCAGCTCAGGCTGAGGCTGACTTAAAGAAGCACATGTCACATCTCGGGGGTGGGGGGAAGGCAGGTCCATAAATCCAAGCCTGTGTTCCCTGAGGTTGTGTAGCTCTCAGCTCCAGCTGCCTCTCACTTTCGCCCCCACCCCCTTGTACAACCGCGCATTCCCTCCAAGGTCGTCGCTGCCCTGGGAATGTTTCTTGCCCCATTCCCACCAGATCAGGAGCTGAGGAAAGACAGAGCAGACATCTACTCAGAGTGTAGAATGTCTCTAAAAATAGATCCTGCTTGTTCTCCAGCAAACAGAGGTCCGTGGCCTTCAGTACCGGGAAGGCCCCTGCAGGTCACAGTGAGGGGATGGCTCCCTCCGTGCCCGTGCCCGAGTGAGCAGAAGCCGTGGGAAGCTGACCAAAGCCTTGGTTTGTGTCTGTGATCCCAGTGGGTGAGCGAGAAGTGCAGCCTCCAAGGGGACCCATCGCTGGTGTGCTTCAGGAGCGAGTTAAAGCCACAGAGGCTAGGATGTGCCCATTGCAGTGAGCAGCTCCTCGCTGCTTTTCCTCTCCGGAATGCTCAGGCCTTAGTTGCTTTTCCCTGAGGCCAGATTTCTTCCCCAAATCTGTCTTTAGGGCCTTTGGCCTGAAATAAGAACGGCGTTATGAGTCATCAGGAGTAACAGCAACTTCTCGTGGAACTGTCCATACCCTTCCTCTGGGTACACATCAGTCAGTCAATCAGTCCCAGCACTTCTCAGATATCTACCGCAGAGTCAGAACTGGGCATTTGGGCACACGGTTCAAGTTTCAGCTTCGTCCAGCAGATGATTTTGTAGGAGGTAAAGGCAAAGGATTGGAGGCCAGGTAGGCAACTGAGTGATTCCCCGTCAGCTTTTTTGGAAGTAGTTTCTGCGCAGTATCTTTGGAATGGATTCTGGGCAGCTGTTAATTGCAAAACTGACTGCCAATTATTGATAGCTAAAGTGGCATCGAAGAGCTTCCGATGGTAAAAATAGGCGCAGGTGATAGCTGAGTAAATTGCTTTACATTTGGGAGGAGAGGATGGGAACACGCCGTCTCCATCTGCTTTGTCCTCCGTTTCTAGTGTTAGCTTGGTTCTCTCCCAGTACTGGCCGGCAGAGTCTGCCGAGTGACCCCCAGCGGGGAGCCCAGCAGGAAGCCGTGCAGGGTTAGAACAAAGCTTGGTCTAAGCAGTTAGAACAGAGGCCATCCATGCCGGGGTCAGTGCACCTTGCTTCTCACTGGGCTCAGTCACATTAAACAGCCCACGCTGCAGTTTTCAGTAAGATCTGTTATATTTTAACTACACTTTGGTTAATTTGGAGCTTTATTATTGTCTAGTTGAGCTGTAATGTGTTCACCCACCGAAGCTACAAACAATGGTTTTATGAGGAAGCCTCCTGAAGCCTGGATGGTAAATGTTTACCTTAAAAATCAAAACAAAACACCCCAGAAAACAGAAGCAGGAAAAAGTACCCTGATGAGTGAAACCCAAAGCATGTGGCAGGCTGACTGATGTTTGTTTTGAACAATGCACACAGCCCCAGCCTTGACATTGGGGAAACTGGGAACCTGGTACCAGACTTCCTATGTCTAATATTCCCTGTGTTTTCTGGAATCCACCTTGAAGAGCCATTTCCCCTTGCGCCATCAGGAGTTAAACTTTGGTTCTGCTCTCCTGATGACTAATACACACTGTGTGGCTGAGATCACCGAGAAAGAAACTGACAGCCAGCGTGGGAAGTGTGTGAGATTTCAGCACACTTGAAATGCCTTTGATGGGCATGGGGAGCAAGCCCAAGGGTTCTCACCACCCAGTGCCCCTGGTTGTGTCATTTTGTTATGAAGTCTTATTCCTTCCTTTGCATTTTGCATGATTTTAAAGGAAGATCTCTAACTCCTTTGGGAGCTTCGTATTGCTGCGGTGCATGAGTTATTCTGGGGAGACTAATGTTTTATATTCAGGTTCTATCACTTGGAACCCATGTTGACTGAAAAGTAAACAGAATCAACTGACTCGATTGAATCACAAATGGTACATGTACGGGAGACTGAGTCTCCCCACTCCCGATGCACACTCCTGCCTTCTCTCCGCCTCCTCATCCTCCCCGAAAAGGATTTCACATGACAGGTGAGCCTGGCAGGAGGACCAGGGCTTCTTAGCCTCTTCTCTTCTTGGTGGGTACAAGCTTAGCTCCTGCAGGGTGGGAAGGGGAAGCTGGGCCAGCACAGCTGCCCCTCCCTGAGCGACCATGTCAGTATCACCCTGAAGTTGAGGATTGGGCAGCTCATTTGACTGACATTATAGGTCATGTTCTCTCGTGGCAGCTTTACCCATAAGAAAGGTTATTTTCAGTTCTCATGTAGCTTCCTGCTATCTTTTGGTTCTAGTCAAATCTTGCAGAGAAGGAAGGGGGCTGTTATTTGTAGGCTTTCTCAAAGACCCTAACATATTTCCTGGGAGATTTCCTGGGGAGTAGAAGACGCTTTGTGTGGAGATGAGATCTGGCTTCCAGACCCTTGTCATTACTTTCCACAGAGTGCCAGGGCCTTGGCTGGCAGGTGAGCTGAGGGAAGTTTCTAGAAGCTGTTCCTCCCGCCTGAAAGGCATCCGCTCTGAAGTTACTCATTGACTGCCAGCAGATACAACGGTGCTGCAGTGCAGTTTGTGATCTAACTAGAGTGTATCAATTAGAAGGTTTAATGTTTCTAGTGAAATAAAACAGTTTCCAACACGCTGAAGCGCTAGAGGGAATTTACTGGCTCTGTGGAGAACCAGGCATAATTTGATCCAGAACTCAAACAACATGGATCCATTTCTTGGCTCTGCTGTCTCTGGGTTGGATTCATTCTTTAGCCACCATGTGATCCAACTCCTCCTCGCTGCTGCCAGGTGCAAGCTTCCCACTCGGGCCGTGGCAGATCTGAGACATAATTTACCAGCCTGGGAAGGGCCCAAGGCCTAGCAGGCCCTTCAGACCTGAGGTCTACTTCGCTCAGACCATCTCAGGTCCTGGGTTTAGTGTAACGGGGTACAGATTGGCTTCCATGCACGGGACCCACCTGGACGTGGGAGTCAGGCCCTTCCCATTGGCTCAGATTTGGGCACTTTTTAGGAAGGGAAAAGGGGCCACAATCAATAACTATTTCCGAGGAAAAAGACAATAAATAAAATCGTATTTCTGCTCTGAGGGAACAATTCAGCCTGCAGAAAATGGAGGCATCCTATTAATACCCAGCAAGTTGAGCACAGGACTAGAATCAGATATTTGCGTTCCAAATTCTGTGCAAGCCTTACACACAGCAGACCCTTTTGGGTGTTATAGGGATTAATACCTTTCCTCTCCTCCCCTTCCTCTTTCTCTTCTTCTTCCCCTTCCTCCTCCTTCCTACACTACTGGGGATTGAACTCAAGGCCTTTACACTGAGCTATATCCTCAGCCCTTTTTATAAATTTTTTATTTTGAGGCAGAGTCTTGCTAAATTGTGATCCAACTTGTCATCCTCCTGCCTCAGCCTCCCTGCGTGCTGAGATACAAGTGTGTACCATCCTGCTCTGCACTTTGCCTCTTATCTCATTCCCTGGTAATTTGGATTCTCTATTTTAGTAGAAGGGACGCTAAAATAATAACCGAAGTGATCTCCACAAAGCAAAAGGCATACATCCTTAGGCTATTTATTAGTGTATGTTCATTGCATTTCCAGATTTGAGGATATTCAGCTGAAGCTGGGTTTGTAATATGAGTACTCTGGGAGACTGAAGCAGGAGGATTACAACCTCAAGCCCATCCTGGACAATTTAATGACTTATGAGACTGCCTCAAAATGAAAAAAAGGCTGGAGATGTAGCTCAGGGCAAAGGCCCTGAACTCAACCCCCAGGAAGAAACACATTTAAAAAGGGGCCCAGTGTGAAGGCCCTGGGTTCACTGGGGAGGGGCATTCAGCCATATACGTTAGGAGCTAAACATTAACCGTGCCGGGGCAGAGCAGCACTAGATGATCTGTGAGCCGTGTCGATACCCTGGTCTTTACTGTTCCAAGTTCACATGATGTGTGAAACGAGATAGAACCCAAATGCCAGTCATGCTGGTGTGCATACGCCTATCATCCTAGCATTTGGGAGGCTAAGGCAGGAGGATTGGGAGTTTGAAGCCAGCCTGGGCTATAGAGCCAGACCCTATCACAAAACAAAAACAAAACCAAAAAGGATACAACCTAAATGAATTGAAAATGAGCAGAAATGCAGTCAAACCCACAGCTTGGGAAAGTGCTCTTGCTAATACTGCAGTCAGTTCTCAGAGTGATGAATATTTGCTGAGCAACTAGAAAATGCCAACATTTTCTTGTTTCTTTATTTAAGGAATATTCTTGGGTTTCTCCTGAGTGATGGTGCATGCCTGTGATCTCAGCACTCAGGAGGCTGAGGCAGGAGAATTGCTGTGGGTTTGAGGCCAGTTTTGGCTACCTAGTGAGTTCAAGGCCAGCCTGAACTACATGGTGAGACCCTGTCTCAAAAAACAAAACAAACAAGCAACAAACATTCTTGAGTACCTACTGTCTAAGAAGCTACAGCAGGAACACATAGTCAGTTTATGTGACAGACCCTTAAACCCTTATGAAAATAAAGAAGTGATGTTCCTTTACAAGTAGGTAAATGACAAGAAGCCATATGCCAATCTGAATGAGACCTACTATTATGTCAGAGTCAGAAAATGCAAAACTACTTTCATTTTGGGTGAAGGAGGTTGGCCATGGGGACTGAGTGTACTGAGCTTTAATAAAGCCAGAACAAATATATAGGACTAAGAGATTGCAATCAATTATACACTTTTTTTGTGTCTGTGGTATTGGAGATTGAACCCAGGACCTTCATACTAAGCGACATCCCTAGCCCTTTTATATTTTTTATTTTGAGACACAGTCTCACTAAACCATCACATTGCCTAGCCTTTGTTCAAACTCATGATCCTCCTGCCTCAGCCTCCCAGAGTGGTGCAATTACAGGTGTGCACCCCCACGCCTGGTTGACAGTTTTTAATCTTTCAAATAAATATGACTCAGTTCTTTGGACACTAGAGCAGCAGTTTATTTACACCTTACTGCTCTTATTCTGACATACATCATGGTCAATTATTTATTCATTCAATTACCCAGTTCACACATTGCATCTTGACGGAAAGCTTGCTGTGTGCCAGGTACGGTACCAGGGGCTGGGTATGAAGCCGTGAGACATGGTTCCTCCATTCCAGGAGTTCAGTGCAAGGGGGAGGAGAATTCTAACATGAGAGGTCGTCTACTAGAGCAAGCCAGGAGTGTTCGGGAAGGAGGGAACAGCAGGATTTCTGCAGACTGAGTTTTCAGACCACCCAGAAAGCCCTGGGAGAAGAACCTGCTCGTGTGCTGAGGACCTGGAAGGTGGCTGCATGGGCGAGGAGCAGAGTGCGTGTGTCAGGAGAGGGGAGAGGAGGCTGAAAAGGTTGCAGGACAGAAAGTAAGGTGGAACCACACAGATCTCGCTATGGGCTTTGGATTTTATTTTATAGATAAAAGGGATTTGCTGAAGGATTTAAGTAAAGGAGCGGCTATTAAATTTGGGCTTTAGAAAGACATTCTGGCAGCACCCCGGAGAAGGAGTTGTAGTAGGGAGGGGCTGGAAGAGAAGAAACCAACAGAGAAGTTATTTCAATAACTAGATGATAAATGATAACTTTTTTTTTTTTTTTTTTGGTACTGGGGCTCAAACTCAGGGCCTTGTGCTTACTAGGCAAGCAGTCTACCACTGAGCTAAATCCCCAGCCTGATAAGCTCTTCATGATTGGAAAACAAGGAGCAGAATGAGTTCAAGAAAGAACCGAAAGTCTGAAACAAAAAAACCTCATAACTGGCCAGATGTGGTGGTGCACGTCTGTAATCCCAGAACTTGGGAGGCTGAGGCAGGAGGATTGCCATGAGTTTGAGGCCAGCCTGGGCTACATAGTGAATTTAAGGCCAGCTTGAACTGCAAAATGAGACCCTGTCTCAAAAACAGAACAAAACAAAACAACAGAGAAGAACGGGGGGAACCAGGAAAGAGGAGGAAGCCACAGGAGAGGAAGGAGATGCAGTCAGGTCAGAACTGCCGAGAGCTCTAGCGTGGCATCCGTGACATTCCCCCATTACAGAGCAGAAAGCCTGTGACGGTCGGAGCACTTGGCACAGTACCGAGTTAAGCAAACAGTCTCCATGCAGCCGTGGACGGATGCACAATAGTAACTGCTCAGTGCCCAGGCACCTTGCATGTGGAGACACTGCATTTTCTCTCTCTTTCTTTCCTTCTTTCTGTCATTCATTCATTCATTCATTCATTCTTGATAGGATCTTGCTATGTAGTTCAGGCTGGCCTTGAATTCATGGCAATCCTCCTGCTTCGGCCTCCCTGGTGCTGGGATTAAAGGTGTACAGCACCACAGCTGGTGACACTGTTATTTTAGGATCAAATTGACAATAAGGAGAATACAACTAGCCTAATAATGTTCAAAGACATTTCTCAAATTCCATTTTTTAAAAATGGCTTCTACTCCCTCGAGCATTTCTTGGTATTTGGTCTCCAGCAGCAGATACATGGGTAATCTTGTGAAATGAAGGAGCTGTGGAAATAGATTTTATCAGAATGGAGAATTCAGCTGCAATTTGCTGGAACACAGAGATTGGTGTCAATGTGTCTGACATTTAGAAAAGTCATTTTGAGGGCAATATCATGGTGTTTAGGAACTAAGCAATATCTTCAAATGTCATACAATGTTACAATCCTCTTGCATTAGCTTTTTTTTTTTTTTTTTTTTGGTTTTGCTTTGAGATGGGGTTTTACTATGCAGTCCAGGCTGGTCTTGAACTCACCATGTAGCCCACGTTGGCCTCTAACTGTGGCGATCCTCCTGCCTCAGCCTCCTGAGTGCTGGGATTACAGGCAGGTGCTACCATGCCCAGGGTCATTCTTTCAACATTATTTGAGCACCTCAAACGATCTAGTCTCTGTACTAGGAGAAAGAGCATCTTCCCATCCCCCAAGGAGTTCATGGTGCAGTGGGGGCTAGAAGCAAGGGAAGGTAATTGAAAGATTCTGTCACAGAGATGAGCAATTCTGCAACTGAAGACGGAGGACGCCCAAGGCAGAGGCAAGAAACGAGGGCAGGGGCTTTGAGAAGTCTTCCCATCAGCAACAGCGTCTAGCAGGTGACACAAGCAGGGGACGAGGTGCCAGGTCAAGGGGTAAGCAACTGTAAAGGTAAGAAAGAACAGAATTCCCCAGGCATGGGAGCACATGCCTGTAATCCCAGCCACTCAGGAGGCTGACTCAAGAGAATTGCAACTTTGCGAGAACATGTCTCAAAATAAATTTTTACAGGGCTGGAAATATAGCTCAGTGCTCTCTGGGTTCAGTCCTCAGTCCTGGGGCAGGGCAGGGTGTACATATGGATTTCAATATGGCGGGACATAGCATAGTAGCAGGAGGGGAGGGGCAAGAGGGCGAGGTGGGCTGGGGTCTTATCAGTTCCCTGTAGACTTTCAAGGAGAGCAATGTGGAACCACTGGAAGATTATTTTAGAGGAATTTAATGAAGTCCTTGACTTTTAATATTTTTTAACTTCCTCATTCTTTCCTTTTCTTTCTTTTCTTTTTCTCTGCCCTTCCTTCACTTCTTCCTTTCCCTCAAACTTGTGTTTGGAAATTGCTCTTGATCTGACCTATACCTGAAGAAGATAAGAGCCAGGAATTTATTTACAATCTGTTTGTATGGTCTGGGGGTGGGGGGAAAAGGTGGAATTGCAGATCCCTGCAACCTGAGATAATTCATATCACCCCAAGACTCTCCTTCCATCCCCATCTGGGGAGGCCTGTGTTCTGATTTAACAAGGGACGGTTCCCTCCCGGGTATGAACAGGGATCTTTTTTGCTTGTTTGTTTGTTGTTGTCATTTGAGACAGGGTCTCGCTATGTAGTTCAGGCTGGTCTTGAACTCACTACATAGTCCAGGCTGGCTTTGAACTCGCAGCAAGCCTCAGCCTCCCGAGTGCTGGGATCACAGGCGTGCCGCACCACGCCCAGCCGGACAGGAACCCTAACTACAGACAGGTCTGCACGCTTGCTACTTAAAACGGTGTCCCTGGATCAGCAGAACCAGCATCCGCTGGGAACTGGTTAGGCAAACAGAAATGTCCAGCTCCACCCCAGGCCTACTGACTCAGAATCTGTGCTTTTAACACAACCTGCCTGAATGGTTCCGATGCACATTCAAATTTGAAAAACCCGGATCTACAAGATAGAAAAGTGCTTAGCCAGTAAGCCTTCTGTTACTGTGTTGCAATCTGGTTTTGGATGACTGATTGATGTGTAATCAGTTTGTCAACCTCTGATTCTGAAGTCATCATCTCAAAAAGTAAACTCAGTCAAGGGTTAAACCATTTGTATTCTGCTAAACTTTTTTTTTTCCCCTCCAATACTGAGAGTTGAACGCAGGGCCTTCATACTGAGCTACATCCCAGGCCTTTTCTAATCTTTTATTTTGAGACAGGGTCTTGCTAGGACACTAAATTGCCCAGGCTGGACTCCAACTTGCAATCTTCCTGCCTCAGCTTCCCGGACTGCTGGGATTACCTGCATGCACCACCACACCAGGCCTCTACTAAACATTCCTGAGAAATCTCCGTAGAGGCCTGATATTCTGATCCTAAATAAAAGGCTTGCTGTCTGGGTGAAAGATGCATTTTTCTCCTACTGTGGAAAAATACAGTATATATAAATTTACCACAGTAACCATCTTTCAGTGTACAGTCAGTCAGTGGCATAAATACACTCAACATTGCTTTTCCACCATCACCACCACCCCTCTCCAGAACGTTCGCATCTTCCCAGACCGAATTGAAACACATTAAACAATAACTCCCTTTCATCCCCTCCCAGGGGCCCTGGTAACCACCGTGCTACTTTGTCTTGATGAAGCTGGCTCCTGTGGGTGCCTAATACATGTGGAATCATACAATTGTTGTCTTTTTATAATAGGATTCTTTCATTTAGCATCATGTCGTCAAGGTCCAACCATGTGGTAGCATTTTTCCTTCCTTTCACTGACTTCCTTTTGTTCATGTTGCATCAGAATTTCCTTCCTAGAATTCTATGGCTGCAGAGTATTCCTCTGCATGCACCTAGCATGTTGCATTTACCATTCATCCACGGATGGACCGCTGGGTTGCTACTGTGAATAGTGTGACTGGTGATTGAACCGAGATCTTCACAATGAGCTACATCCCCGGCTCTTTTTTTGGGCACTGGGGATCGAACTCAGGGCCTTGCGCTCACTACGCAGGCGCTCTACCACTGAGCTAAATTCCCAACCTGTCCCGCCCCCAACTCTTTTAAAATCTTTTATTCTGAGGTAAGATCTCTCTAATTTGCCCTGGTTGGGATCGAACTTTTGATCCCCTGCCTCGGCCTCCTGAGGGCTGGGATTACAGGCGTGGATAGCCATGCCCAGTTTAGAAAGATTCATTTTTTTTTTTTTTTTTTGTGGTGCTGGGGATTGAACTCAGGGCCTTGTGCTTGCAAGGCAAGCACTCTAATCACTGAGCTAAATCCCCAGCCCGAAAGATTCATTCTTATAACGGGCATTAATGCTGGGCGTACAGGTCCCCTTCCCCAGCTTCTGTTATCTTCTAGAGGTTGCCACACAAACACAAAACTCACAGGTAGCCGGTCTTCTCCATGAACTTTCTTTAATACATCAAGTCCGTAGTCAACTTATTAAGAAAAGAGAGTCTGCTGTTGTTGGAAGCAAAATGTCTGTTTCATTTAGTGTTTCTGTCTGGGAGCAGTGGCCTCCTGAATATAAACTCAGAACTGGAGCCAAAACATTAATTCGTGGAGCTCAAGTATTGATTCGGCGACACCATTCTCTCCCCTGATACTGTTCCTATCAACCCAAATTATCTGTGTGAATACAGAAACCATTTTTCCCGGTGTCCCCGCAGCCAGTGACAAGCCACCCGCTGACAGGCTGCGACAGCGATGAGCAGTCTGTGGCCTGGGCCGGCGAGGCTGCCGGTGTTGCTGGGCAGAGCACCTGCGGCGGCCGGCGCGCCGCCGAGCCGGACAAGGGGCGGAGCCGCTGAGCAGACGGACGGGCTCCCTGCAGGGTTCTGTGCCAGCCTTTCTCCCCAGGTGACGCTTCTGCAGGCTCCCGCTTCTGTGCTATCCCTCGGGCAGCCACTGGGAGCGCTCTGACATCCTCCGTTTCCTCCCCTTTCACCTGTGGGACAACTGGGCGGGAGAAGGTTACAGTCACACCAGGTCATTTAGAAAGCGCATGCTAAAACGCTGGCCTTCATCTTCTGTGGAATCACTTGTGCTATGCCAGATAAAGCTAGACCTAAATGCAGGGGAGCTAGCCCAAGTGCCCCATTCCGATGTTAACTCCAGGCCCCTCAAGGGTGATTAATTTGGGACACTGAAAACACATTTGGGCGGATGGGTTATGAGGTCTGATTAAGAGCTTTACAGGGAACACTTGCACCACTGTTAAAAAAGGCTCTAGCAATTTGGAAGAATGCACATGCAAGGACTTTCCTTTCGGTTGGGTATAGAAGAGGTAGCAAGCATAGCCGAATGCACAGGAAAGGAAGGGGTGGGGGCCCGCCTGCGCGAACCCAAAGAAAAAGTTTGCGTGCTGCTGAGCGCACTTGAAGAATTCCCACTAGAACCACTTTCTAACCAAAGGACTTGACACGTGACAAGGTTGCAGGAGCTCATGAAAGGCTGAAAACATACATAAAATTGTAGCATGTTTATAAGCCACCTCCTAGAACTTATAGTTTGCCTCCTCCCAGTCTTGTCGCACTCTGTCCACTCGAAATGCCCTTCCCTGTCCTTTCCATCTCGGAGAACACATGCTTGACACCTTACTCTAGAGCCACGACGGCGCTCTCCCATCCAAATACTAACCAGGCCCGACCCTGCTTAGCTTCCAAGATCAGACGGAAGACTGACCTCTCTTACCCGGCTTCATTCTTTCACACTCCTGGGTTTGTGTGTCCTGTATGTCCCAGGGCAGCCCACAAGGCGTCAGTGACCCCCATCTCAGCCTTCTTTCCACCCTCCCTCCCTCCCTTCCTTCCTTTCTCTTTTCTAGTGCTGCGGATTGAACCCAGGGCCTTGTGCATGTTGGGCAAGTACTCCACCATTGAACTGCAGCTGCAGCCCCATAACATATTTCTTTTTAAAATTTTAATTTTTATTAGTACATGTTTGCAGTATGTAATGATTACATTCATTGTGGGGAGTTGGTACATGTAGGTAACCCATCTTAATTCTTTTTCTGTCCCCTTTCCCTTCATCTCTTAGTTCTCTTCCAGTGACAGCTTCCTTTCTTTCTTTTTTGTTTTGTTTTGTTTTGTTTTTGAGACATGTAGTTCAGGCTGGCCTTGAACTAGTTATGTAGCCCAGGCCGGCCTCAAACTCATGGTGATCCTCCTGCCTCAGCCTCCCTAGTGTGAGATTACAGGCGTGTTCCACCATGCCCAGCTGATGACGTACTTCTTAATGTTCCCATGTGTAGTTTGTATTGCTGAACCAGTCTGTAAGCTCCTCGAGGTAGGGACCGTTTTAGAAGAGGAAGTATGATGTTCACTGTTGCTGTTGGCCTCTTCTCCTGGGAATCCTAAAGCAGAGCTTCTCAAACTTTACCATGTATGGGAGGATCTTGCCAAAATGCAGATACTGATTCAGTAGGAACCATTGAGCACGGAATTCTATATTTCTAACCAGCTCTCAGGAGTCATTGCTGGTTGGAAGACCACCCCATGCATACCAACGCCGTATAACTCCCAGTATAGCACTTTAACATAAACTAGTAAGATTTTAGATCGGTAGTAATTCCAAGGAAAATTCCCCTTCTGAGACCTGAATGCTCAACCGAATACTCCCTTCAACTGAATGCTACCTTATAATCAGGCTTTTCCCCTTTGATCACTGACTCTTCCTTATATGAATTGAGGCCTGAGGACATGATTTTGTTATGGTGCAGTTGTTTGCATCTGTGTTTCAATTCTAGGGCTACATTTGCTTTCCCTAATGTAATTTGAGAGGACTAGTGAGCTATTTTGGGTGTGCATGGCCAGCCCGGTAACGCTAGGTCACTCTTGATAAGAGCCGCAGTTATGCCAGTGAGTCCCCTAAGAGGGGCACATTCCAGCCAGCACACAGTACTGGCTGCTCTAACTCCCCGTTCTGGGCTGGTGGCCCTCGCTTTTCTCAGGTGGGTTAGGTAGCTGGAGGCAGAAATAAAGCTTACTTGTAGTTACCTGTGTCCCATAAGTCTGTTTCCTGTATAAAACTGCACTCCATCAAAGGCAAAGAACACCCTCTTAGTTTCATATTTGAAAGTAAGGGGGTATGATAGTTTGTGTCTAGATGTCTCTCCAAAATCTCATGCGTTTATAGGTGGGTCTTTTCAGAGCTGGCTGGATCTTCGGTGTGTGATAATGGGATTAGCAGGGTGTGGTACTAAATCCACTTACTGGAATCAGCATAGTTCTGGGTGGCACCCAAAGGCTGGTGGCATGGATGGGATGGTGGCATGGATGGGATGAAAGGGAAAGGAAGGCTGGCTTCTGGCTACTGGCTGCCTTCTGCCTGCCACATCATGAGCTGTTTCTCCTCTCTGATGCCCCTCCGCCATGCCATCCTGCCTTGGAGCCAGCTGACTATGGACTGAAATCTCTACAAACTGCGAGCTGAAATAAACCTTTCCTCCTTTAATTTTGGGTGTTGGGTTTTTTCTCTCAGCAGTGAGAAAAAGTAAATAAGACAGGAGAAAAAGTCTTTAACCATGCTAAACAAACATCAATAAATGCTTTTGAACCAGAGGGACAGACCAGAAGGATAAGCTGGCACTAGTAAAACCACGAAGACATCAGCCTGGATTTTGACATGCCTTCAACAGGAAGGTGAGCAGAGTCTCTCTGGAACTTGGTTTTCTTGTCTGTAAAAACCAAGAGGTTGTAGCCAGGTGTGGTGGTGCACACCTGTAACCCAAGCACTCAGGGGGCTGAGGCAGGATGAGCGTGAGTTTGAGCCCTGCTTGGGCAACTTGGTGAGACTGTTTCAAAATTTAAAAAGCTGGCATGTAACTCCATGCAAAGGCCCTGTGTTCAACTCTCAGTATAGGGGAAGGAAAAAAAAAAAAGAGTCAAGGTCTGGAAGATTCTATCATCCCCTAAAAGTCTGTGATTCTAATTAAGGTACCAGGGAAGGACACAGACAGGAATTCCACAGCAGGCTGCTGGACAGCACAACGTGATCGGGAGTCCCTTGGCCGGCTCCTATCCTTTCATGGGTCTCAGCCCAAGAGCTTGCCCTGATATGGTACTGAGCTAGCCCTTCCTAGAAAAGCAGGGCCTCTCTTCGCCTGCCTTTGGTAGAAGTCCTGGGAAGACATGCCCTGTGCTGCCACCTAATGGTTCCTGTCGGTCAACACAACAGCTCAGCACTTGGGATCCTGGGGATTCTTCAGGCCCTTTCCAGGTAACCCTCGCCGGGAGCCCCACCAGAGAGAAGAGCACAGTGTAGTCCGGGTGTTGACGGGATTGACATGATCAGGGACCATGACTAAGAACTGGAAGGTCTTTTTAAACTTTGTAATTTCCTCCTTATTGTTATTTCCTGTCTGTTTCCCGGGACTGATTAACAGTAAAACTCTAAAAACAGAAAAGACCAAGATGTTTGTTTTCAAGGACAGCAAGAAAGTAGGGAAGTGGGGGGACAGCACCCCCCCGGGTTTCAGGTAAACAACGGCTGGGAAAGCTGACAGGAAAGAGGGCTGAGTGCTCAGGTTTGTCCAAAAAGGAAAGAGGGGCGGGGGACCAAAGGTGCCTTCTGACTGGAATGAAAGTAACGATCTAAAAGCATTGTCATCCTTTCCCGTTTCGTCTATAGATGTTCGAGTCTCTTTTCAAGACAGGAGAATGAAGCATATGTGTAGTTACCAGCTAGTGTTGCAGCTCAGGCGCCTCTGTAGCAAACGATCCTACTCGGGAATAAAGGAAATAAATGTCCTCCAGACAGATGTCTATAGAAGGGCCAGGCAGAGAGGGGACTGGGGGACAACCTGGGAAAGGCCTAGGGCAGTGACGGCGAACCGGTTAGAGACTGAGCACTCAAACTGCAACCCAGAGCCCACTTACGTATCACAAAGTGCCCACACTGCAATTAAACCTGAATACTGAGGTTTTAGTTTACAGAAAACAACTCCTACACTAACATCTTTTGTCTTAAAAGAAAAACACCACAGAGCTTTCAGTGATACAAACGGCATTTTATTCAAATTTTATTGAAAGGTGGATGTTTGCATTTGGCAAAATTAATGTGATCTTTGCGGCTGTGTGCATGCTGGTAATATGTCAAACCTTGCTCTTGCTTTGTTAGTTTGAGAGCAACATATGCAGCACTCAGGTCATCTGTTAGTCTGTTTCTTTTTTTGAAGGAGGAAAGGTTTATTTAGTTCACAGTTGGTAGAGGTTTCAGTTCACAATCATCTGGGTCCAAGGCAGGGCGGCATGCAGACAGGCAGAAGGCAGCCAGGCAAGAAAGGGAGAGAAGAGGTAAGCAAGGGCTGTTAGTCTGTTTCTTGTATCAGATTTGATATAATTCAAAGCTGAAAATAGCTGCTCACAAGCATAAGATGACACAAACAAAGAAAGAAAAGCAATCCCAAGTGCTTTCATTCACTTAAAATACTTTGGCAGAGAATTCCACACTGCAAGAGTCTCATTGTCAAAACTAACAACTGTGCTGTCCTTCGTCATCCCTTCACACTCTATCCTCTCTGTCTTCTCAAATGTTGCACGAAGGTCATAAAATTTATTTTTCCAGATAGAACTTTCTTGAAATTCCAGTAGCTCCATTTCCAGATTTCCAAAATCTAACTCGCGTAAGCAGGAAAGATCAATGTCTTCAAATTTGGAGGAGAAAACACAGGGTTGTCTCCATCTTATGGAACTGTAAAAATCTCTTACTACAATTCCCCTTTGTATTTTGCCTATAGGACAAGAATTCGAGGTGATAGAAGCTGGGGATTTAGCTCAGTGGTTAGAGTGCTTGCCTAGGAAGCTCAAGGCCCTGAGTTTGATCCCCTGCACATACACACAAAAAAAGGTGATATAAGTATCATTTTAAATTTTATATATATGCTTTTTGTGTGGTACTGGCAGTTGAACCACGTCTTTGCACTGAGCTACATCCTCAGGCCTTTTAAAATTTTTTTTATTTTTTATTTTGAGACTGAGTATCACTAAATTGCCCAGACAGGACTTGAATTTAGGATTCTCCTGCCTCAGCTTCCCAAAGTGCTGGGATTACAGGCCTGCACCATCACACCCAGTTTGATTTTAAATTACATTTGTAAGCAGGGGTCCCAAAATAACTCTCTATTATCATTTAGCTATCAGCAGCTGATAAAACAATCCTAAATATTCTGCTGAAGTCACTCTAACCATTGGCGCTGATGCTGGTCCTACCTAGCTGCCGAGGTTAGCTTATCAAGGGTTAGGAATAGAAATATAATTTAAGATAATTTTCACAAGGGGCACCACTTACACGGGAGAATGCTGATTTTTTGACTGCGATAGTTGTCTTAGTAGAGTGATTCAGTTCCTCACTTTTGGTAGGATTTAAAACTGTTGTTAAAAAAAAAAACTGTTGTTGCAGGCTGGGGATTTAGCTCAGTGGTTAGAGTGCTACAAGGTCCTGAGTTCGATCCCCAGCACTGCCCCCCGCCAAAAAAAACCAAAAGACAAAAAACTGTTGTTGAGAGCTGACATAGTGCTGAGGACTTCCGTTTGTCTGCCGGATCACTGAGTCCTGTTGTACTTCCTGCTGGAACCTTCAGACAGAATGACAGGAAGAGAGCAAGTGGCGGGTGCACTACATCACTGCTGTCTTTAGCTCTGGAGCTCTGGGACTCCAGGACGCGGAACAGGTGGCCAAACTTTTGCTGATGAACACAGGCACACAGACCATGCCTGCTGCCTGCACCAGCCTCTTCAGGGACACTTATAAGAAAAGTCAGCTCCAGAGTTCTGGCTGCTGGTCCAGTTCTGGCCAAATGATATAAACAGCAGTATCTACTTATGGCCTCTAAGAAACTTTTCTGATAAAGGTGATTCAGTTTGGCCTCCCGACCCTTCATTCTTCATCTATTCATCTATCTATCTATCATCTATTGATTGATCGATTTATCTGTCATCTATCTACTTATTTATGTTCTTACCATCCTGGGGGTTGAATCCAGAGCCTTTATACTCAGCTATATTCTGGTCCTTTTTTAAAAATTATTTTAAAATATTGAAACAGGGTCTTGCTAAATTGCCCAGGCTGAGCTTGAACTTGTGATCTTCCAGCCTCAGCCCCTGAGCAGGAAGGATTACAGACATGCACTACCATGCCTGGCTTCCTGTGCCAATCTATACAGTTTGAGTTAAAGTTATTTAAAATCTTTTCACAAACTCAAATAACATATAAAGATCAAAACTCATTGACTTTCTTAGGAAGACATGCTATTAGAATACATCAACGTCAAATTCAAAGAAAATGTTCTGCAATACAGCTTCTAAGAAAATCAAAGGGATTGTCAAGAGATTTATTTCTAAATTTGTTTTAGGTAGCAACCATGTTATTCCAACAAATTATCAAAAAGGTATTTGAAAATATGTGAATATAGTCTACATTTTAGAGTTTCATGTGCCCCGAATCCGTAATGTTTTGTGAAGTACACTTTAGATTATCATAGAGAACTTTCAAATCTTGGAGCCCTTTTTTGCCAAATCGAGGACAACATAAACATCAAAAATAATGATGGTAGTGGGCGTGGTGATGCACACCTGTAATCCCAGCACTTGGGAGGCTGAGGCGGGAGGATCATCACGAGTTTGAGGCCAGCCTGGGCTACATTGTGAGTTCAAGGCGAGGCTGGACTACATAGGGAGATCTTGTTTGAAAAAAAAAAGTGGCACCAGTAGATCAACGAACAAATCCAAAGGGAAATGTATCTATACCATGAAAAGGGATCTGCAGATTTTCTTTTTCCCATAGATATTTTTGTTGTTGTTTGAGGCAGGGTCTCACTGTGTAGTGCAGGCTGGCCTGGAATTTGCAGGGATTCTCCTACCTCAGACTCCCAAGTGCTGAGATTACTGGTGTGAGCCACCACACCTGGCTGTAGACATCGTTTTAACCCAGCAATGAAACTTGGCATCACCCAGGGTAAAATAATGGGTGGTCTCTTGATATTATACATGAAGAAGTACACAATACCCCGTATGCAGAATTTTTTTTTTTTTTCTTGGTGCCAGGGATCAAACTCAGGGCCTTGTGCTTGCTAGGCAAGCACTCTAACCAATGAGCTAAATCCCCAGCCCCCTGTATGCAGAATTCTTATCACAAATGTTTTACCTGAATACAAGTGTCGGAGAACAATCAGACAAATCTAGACTATAGAAAAATCTGCAATATAACTGGTCCAGATACTTTAAAAATTTCACTGTCATGCAAAACACTAAAAGGTGTGTGCTATGCCTTTAAAAAAAATTTTTTTAAAAGGGCTGGGGATTTAGCTCAGTTGTTAGAGTGCTTGCCTTGCAAGCACTAAGGCCATGAGTTTGATCCCCAGCACCAAAAAAAAAAAAAAAAAAAATTGATTTAAAAGGGTTGGGGCTGGCTGGGTGTGTTGGTACACACCTGTAATCCCAGCACTTGGGAGGCTGAGGCAGGAGGATCTCGGTGGGTTCAAAGCCACCCTGGACTACATAGTGAGTTCAAGGCCAGCCTGAACTACATAGTGAGACCCTGTCTCAAGAAAAAAAAAAGGAAATAAATTTAAATGTTCATCAACTGGTGAATAGATAAATGAAATGTTATATATCCATGCCACGTAATATTATTTGACAATTGTTTTGTTTTGTTTTGGTTTTTTTTGGTGCTGGGAATCAAACTCAAGGCCTTTCAATTGCTAGGCAAGCGCTGTACCACTTGAGCTAAATCCCCCGCTAATTATTTGATAATAAAAGGGAATAAAGTATTACTACGTGAAATGACAAGGATGAACTTTGAAAACATGCCAAGCGAATGAAGACGGTCATAAAATAATACTGTCATATGTATAAAATGTTTAGAATAGGTAAATCCATAGAGAAAATAGATTAGTCATTGCCTAGGGCTGAGATGGATGGAGGAAAATGAGTTACACTTCTTTTTGGAGTGACGAAAATGTCCTAAAATTTATGGTGGTGATGAACTGTATAAATCTATACATATGCTAAAATTATTAAATTGCATACTCTTTGTTTTTTGAGACAAGGTCTCACTATATGACCCAGGCTGTCCTAGAATGTAAGGGCTCCTCCTGCCTCTGCTTCCCCAGTGGCAGGATTAGAGGAATGCACCACCCCACCCGGCTCCTACCTTGAAATTCTTAATGCTGTTTTGCAGTGGGCCCTGCAAGTTATGTAACTGTGCTGAATCTGCCCTCTCACCCTGAGTTCTCAGCACAGTACTGATGCACAGTTGCTGTTCCCAGCCCCACCGCTGAGAGAACAGTGCGCTGACCTTCAGCATCCATATCCCCACGCCGCACTCCCTGTGTGGGTTACAGCTGGGGACACAGCAAGGGCAACCTTCCCTGTCCTGGCAGGGGAGCTGTTCACGAAGACAGACAACCCCCCCTCCCAGCAAAGACAGTAGCTGTACTTTTAGTCATCTGTACTTTTAGTCAGAGGAAACCCACGACCTTGGGACCCTGGTCCTGTGGGTCCTGCCGCGTCACAGGAAGTGGGAGTCGCTGCTGAGTTAGGATGGACCTTCCATGATGTGAAGAAAAACCTGCTCTGCCTCTTCCAGTGTGCCTGCGGACTAGCACGCTGACATCTCTGATTGAAGGGATCTGTCGGCAGCCTTTTAATTCACTTCAGATCCAAGGCACGGAGTGCGATGCTAGGCGCGGCTGACAGGAGGGTGAGACTGGATGGTTTAGACTCGGGTCACGTGGTGGGTTAAACTTCTTCAGGGAGTCAGCAGAAAGCAAGAAGCAAACCGCTGAGGCCCCTACAGGCCCAGGAATTCTGGAGATTCTTATCTGCCGCCAGTCTTGGGGCCAGCTCCTCAATCTCTCCAAACACAACCTAGAGGTCAGAGGACTGAACTGAGATAACACATGTTTAACTTTCAGCACAACGTCCGGCTCTAAGGCAGAGGCCAGCATAAAACCGGAACCCAAGGCCTCATGGAAAGCCATGCTTTTTGCATGATCGATTGTGGCTAAATGGTGCTGTTCCTGGCACCGGCCACAGGGCGAGAAACACCCCCCTGCCTGGGACTTCTCTTCCAGCTAGATGGAAAGGGTGGAAATGGCTCCGGCCACAGCTCACTTCACTGTGCCCACAGCGAGAGCCTGTCCCCCACCCCGCATGTCTCCAGCGCACATCAGGGTCCACTTTGTGGGGGGAGCCCAGTGAGAGGACCAGGGTGCAGTGAGGG
This sequence comes from Hystrix cristata, assembly GCA_004026905.1. Taxonomy (NCBI): domain Eukaryota; kingdom Metazoa; phylum Chordata; class Mammalia; order Rodentia; family Hystricidae; genus Hystrix; species Hystrix cristata. The sequence goes on from PVJO010016500.1 coordinate 31,523, forward strand.
CACTGGAGGGGGTGCCGTCCTGGCCTCTTGGTGTCTTTGGAACTGGGAGCCCACTCCCCCCAGCGCTGTCTGCCCTCTGCCGCTGAAGAACTTGTGTCCTGGAGATAGACAGGACCACGACTGGTTCCAAGTGAACCTCTATTTAGTGACCTGTGTGATGGGATAATATTACCTGCCTGTCTTAGTTCAGGCTGCACCATGAAAAGCTACAGAGTGAATGACTTGTAAGCAACAGAATCCTTCTCACGGTTAGGGAGGCTGGGACCAGGGGACCAGCGTGGTCGGGTCCTACAAGGCCCTCTTCGAGGCTCCGGATCACTGGCTTCCCATGGTGTTCTCGCATGACGGAAAGAGGGCTAAAGAGATTTTTAGGGTCTCTTTGATAAGAGGATGTGGGAGGTTAGGATTTCAAGATAACAATTTCTTTTCCAGAGTCTCCCTCTGCAGTTCAGGTTGGCCTTGAACTCACTATGTAGCCCAGACTGGCCTTGAACTCACGGTAATCTGAGAAAGGCAGGGCAAACGGTAGAACACAGGCTGTGCAGGAAGGAGCACGGGGACACGCGAGGAATGAGGTAGATGGAAACAAAGGACCGTGGCAGTGACAGCAGCTAACACTTCCTTAGTGTTCATGGGCAGCAGGTACTGTGCTTTGCATGTGCTGTCCCCTTCGTTTAGGGACAGGTGGCAGTCAGGTCACAGCATGCTCTAAGCAATAGGTTAAGGAATATATTTTATGGATAGTGGAGAGCCACTGAAGGCTCTCGAGCGGGTATTAGTAGGAAATAAAAGAGGAGAAACCAGATTGCTTATCCAGGAGAGCCTGAAGACACTGTGACATTTGGAGCAAGTATTTGTTCATGTGAAGAGCCAGATGTTTCTGTTTTGGAGGACAGCGTCCTTTCTTCTCACCCCACCTCGGAGGTGTTTAAGACTTCCAGCAAGGCTAAGAATTGCTAATCTAGCAGTTGCCTGTCTAGTCCCGGGCAGAGCAGGAGGTGGGCTTGGCTGGAAGGGCGTGGAAAGGACCGCTTCCCTCTGAGATGTGCTGACTTTCCGTGGTCAGAGCAGGGTCTCCAGTGTGCGGCAGAGACTCGGAAGGCTGCAGTCACGGGTGAGGTTGAGCCTCCGCTGCAAGCTGGAATCTGAGTGACGTTGTCAGGGAAAACAGAAAAGAGGGCCAAGGACGGATCTGGGAACGTATTTAATCTGTCTGCTGTGTCTTCTCCTAAGTGCTTTCTGACAGATGATTTTTCTCTACACAGGAAACTCACATTTTGAACTTTAGTTCCTAAAATACATTAAATCACACTTTGGCTTCTGAGGGCAGGAGGGGTTGCACATAATGACGATTCATGTGGTTCATGTCTCATCTGAGGAAATTATCTCTTCAAAATGATTAGGTGCTCCTGACCCTGTTCTCAAGTGTGTGGGTAATTTCGAGCTAACTTAGGAAGTATGTAGGATGATTGTCAGCACTAGGACCTGGTTCTAGTCCTGTGTTAAAAATCTCAGGATCCCAAAGCCTCCTTCCTCTTCCTGGGGAGGAAAAAAAGGTTACTTGCTCAGGCTAGGAAGTTGCTTAAAATATTAGGCTCCACGGCAAATTGACCCCTCCTGTCCCGGGCCCATGGTCATAGCCCGGGCACACTGTTATGTGGAAATATCCCGGAGAGCCGTCCTTTTCCCCAAGAGCCTGTCTAATTTTGTGTGGGTGCCTTAGTTTAAGAAGAAAGGAACAGTAGGTCTGGTCTGTCCTAGGCAGAAGCTCCCTGTAGCTAACATCTTGGAACTTTCTGGAAACAGTAGAATGTTTGCTGTACTGTATGTGATCATCATGGTAATATGTGCTGAATGCTTATTTTGTCTCAGGCACTGAATTCAGGTGATATAATTATTACTCATTTATTCCCCACCCAAAGCCCACAGTTTTGTTATGGGTCTTATTTCACGGGTACAGAAACTGAGGCTGAGTGAGCAGAGTTCCAGCTCCTAACCACCATGATGGTTCTGATTTCTGCCGGCAGACTCATCTGCAGGCCTTCTTAGCCATATCCAGCCTCATGGCCCTGGGCCGTTCATATGAGGGGCAGTAAGAAATGGAGCCACCGGGCTGCACTCTAACTCTGCTTATCTGTGTCCTTTCCCAGCATCTCCCCTGGCTCTGAACCTTGCCTGTCTGGATCTGAATGCTTCTTGCCCCTGCTTAACTTCAAACATCACTGGCTTCCCTGAGTTCCAGCTGGGTTTGGCCCCACCACATGCAGAGGTTGGGGCCCAGCTGAACAAGCACCAGGATTAGCTGCATCCTGCAAGGTTAAACCAGTTCTAAGTTTGCTCAGGCTGACAGAGCAACTGCTAGAAACCTAGGAATCCAGAGACATCCACCAGGGGTGGGGCTGGAATTGGACTGCTGAGGGAAGCAGGTAGCTCGGCAAGCCTAGATGTTGTTTGGCAAAAGGCACAAAGCAAAATGTCAGGGGCTTAGCCGGGCATGGTGGTGAATGCCTGTAATCCCAGAATTTGTAAGGCTGAGTCAGGAAGATTGCAAAAAAGGAGAATTGCTTGGGCAACTTAGTGACTTAGCAAGATCCTGTCTCAAAATAAAAAAATAAAAAAGGGCTGGGGATGTAGTTTAGTGCAAAGGCCCTGCATTCAATCCTCAGTACCACAAATTAATTAAAAAATAAAGCAGGGGCTTCCTGATAGGAAGGTAGTCCGGTAGTGTGAAATTCAAGAAGAACCAGACCAGGTATCATAGAGTGGCTTTTCCCGACCTATACCTCCTGTTAGGAGTTGAGTTTTGTCTTCCTCAGTCCCCAGTTAAAGTCTCAAGCTCCAGTACCCCAAAATGTGGACTGATTTGTTTATTGCAAATGTCATTAAAGAAGGCCCTAATCCTTTTCACTCTTTTTCGTGTGCACGTGTGCATGTGTATGTGCTGGGAATCAAACCCAGGACCTTGACACTGATCTGCATCCCTAGCCCCGCCCCCCTTTTTCGGTGCTGGGGATCGAACTTGGGTCCTTGTGCTTGCAAGGCAAGCACTTTATCCACTGAACTAAATCCCCAGCCCCCAGCCCCTTTTTAATTTTTCCCTTTGAGACAGGGCTTTGCTAAATCACTAAATTGCCCAGGTTGGGCTTGAATTTGGGATCCTCCTGCCTCAGCCTTTCAGAGTGCTGGGATTATAGATGTGCACCACCATGCCCAACATGGCTGGTATTTTATACAAAGGGACATTTGTTAAGATGTGTTATGTACAAGTACCAACTCCCCACAATGAATGTAATTATTATGTACTGCAAACATGTACTAATTTTTTTTAAAAGGGCAATTTGGAATATTCACATGAAAATGAAGGTAGAGATAGACTGGTGCTTCTACATGCCAACCATGGAACACCAAAGATTACAAGCAACCGCTGGGCGCTGGGGGAGAGGCATGGAACAGATTCCCTCTCTCAGCTCCCGGAAGGAGCCCACCCTGCTGGCACTCTGTGGTTTTTGTAGTACTGGGGATGGTACTCATGGCCTCTCATACATATTAGGCAAGTGCTGTACCACTTTGCCACATCCCCAGTGCCCCCTGCAGACACTTCGACCTCAGACTTCCAGCTTCCAGAACTATAAGATCACACTTGTTGTAACCACCCAGTTTATGGTATTTTTGACAGCAGCCTAGTTTACCACCCCAATCCTTTTCTCTGAACTCCTGGGTCTGTTCCCTGCTGCTTCGGGCCGATCTAGTCCCAGTTTGCTGAAGCAAGGACTCCGCAGAGGCAGAGCTGTGGAGAGCTTCCAGTACAAACAGCCCTGCAGAGCTCCTCGGAGTGGCACGGCGCCCTTGACTCTATTTACTGTGAGGACAGAGCCCTGTGTGCAGTGTGACTAAGAGAGCGGTTCCCGGTGTAGAGCTGGGTGCCAGCTCTCAAGGGACCAAAATATCCAACCCAAGTCTGGACCAAGGATTTTGCTTAACATGGCTTAGAAAAGCCTTTGTTCTCAGTCTTTCTCCCTGTCATTATTCAGGCTGTTGGCAACTTGCTTTAGTTAGGGGATAATGGCAGCCAGTTGCCATGGTTACCTGTAAGCACGCAGCAAAGTGCCCTTCCTAGGAGGTCCCAGGATCAAGCAAACAAGACAGGGCACAGTGAAAATAACCTGGGCCCAATGGTCAGCATGAAGACTGGGGGCAGCAGGGCCCTGGGGGAGATAGGCGGGGTTGTCAGAGCTGCAGGTGTATGGGGTGGGGGGCAGAGGAGCACTCCTTACCACAAAGGAGGTGCCAAGCGAGGCACGTCCTGCGCTCTCCTCCTTTGCTGGAGGGAGCCGAGCTCACGTGACATGTTGAAAACCACAGCTGCTCGGTCCAGAGTGAAGATTTGGGTCTGGGTGCTAAATATCTTCCATCCATGCCTTGAGATCAGCGACCCCCTTGCCCCGGGCACCACTTGGTAGAGAGCCCCACGGAGCAGGGGGAGGAAGGACAGGTGGCTGTGCCACCTCTACAGAATCTGCCCCTTCCATTTCTTTCTCCTGTGGTTTTGACTTGAGAGCTGCTGCTGCCTGCTTCTTGTGGTTGCCCATGTAGAACAGGCCCTTCTTTACTGTGCCCCGGCCAGTCCTTCTCCCACTCCCTGCCCGAGTGAGGGTGTCAAGTCCCAGAGCACTGGCTCAGTGCTCCTGAGCCCCACACGATCCCAGGTCAGGGTAGGACTCTGAGACTTGCAGCTGCTGAACCAGAAGTGGGTGCTTGATGGTTACGGGGGTGGGGGCGGTCGGCTGCAGCAGGGCCTAGAGAATTTCTTCTTTTTCTGAGACAGGGTCTCACTATGTGGTTCAAATTGTCCCTGAACCCACTACATAGCCCGGGCTGGCCTCAAACTCATGATCCTTCTGCCTCAGGCTGCTAAGCACTGGGATTATGGGCGTGCACCACCACGCCTGACAGAAAGGCCTAGAATTAAGCAGTTTGCTGCCCACCGAGGAGGACTTTCAGTTCCTACATATTCCCTTCTGTCCTTGTTGACTCCCCAGTGCTCAGCTTCTCAACTACGGTTAGCTAACACTTCAGATGCAGGGGACAGTCCTGGGTCCCCACAAACTGCCTCCACTTTAGGTACCAGTGACAAGTTGGTGGTTCCCAATACCGTCCTTCCTAGAGAGTAGCTGGCTACTAATCCTGGGGTTCCACGGCCACCCTCCTAGGTGACTCATGAGATTCCAGAAAGTGCTGTATTAATGCTTGCGATTTTATTAAAGCAAAGCACACACATCAAAGCCAGCCAAGGGAGGAGATTGGAGGGCAGAGTTCAGGAGGTGTCTGCACGATCTCCCCATGGAATCGAGGAGTCCTGATAGCCACAGATTTGGCCAACCCAGGAAGCTCACCCAAGCCTCCGGTGTCCAGGATTTTTATGGGACTTCAATCAGCTAATGCACACGTGGCTGACTTTTAGTCTCTCGTCTGTTCTGGTCCGAAGTGACGGGGGTGACACAAAGCCTCTATGATGAATCACAGGTTAGACTCTCCTACAGTCAAAGCCCTCGGCAAACAAAAACACTCCTATCAGGGGACATCCAGGAACCTAGAGGTCACCTGTCAGTAGCCAAAGGCAAAGGCCAGGCCTCTGTGTAAAGTGAATTCTTCGTTATACAACTGTTTTTGCTCCTCTGGTACCTATCAGACCTCCCTACTTGTCTGCATTCTTTTCCTGTCCCCACCCCCCACCCTGTCCCCACTAGCCCCGCACTGTCACCATCTATGTGTCCCCCACAGTGTCGAAGGCTTGTGAGACACTTGATGCAATCTGTGGCGAGCTTAGCAGTTGGTCACTATCCCTGACGCTGTGGTGACAAATCATGTCTTTATCTCATTGTTGGGGAGGGACATTGGCTCTATAAAAAGTTTCCCTTTATGACACTAGAGAAAATATCTATAATCTTCATCTATTTGTTCATTTATTTTTCTTTTGCGGGGCTGGGGATCAAACACAGGACTGCACACTTGCTAGGCAAGAGCTATTCCCCTGAGCTACATCCTCAGCCCCTGTAACCTTCTTCACATTCTGTTATACCTTTATTTTATTTATTTGTCTGTTTTATTTATTTATTTTTTTTTGACCCACAAACTCTGATACGTTTCTCATTAAGAAAGCCCCATAGGGCTGAGGATTTAGCTCAGTCCTTAGAGTGCTTGCCTCACAAGCACAAGGCCCTGAGTTCGATCCTCAGCACCAAAAAAAAAAAAAAGAAGAAGAAAAAAAAAGCCCTTGTGTCCCCTCTTGGAATCTGGATGAACTTGAGACGGCTGTGCCCCACAGACCACAGGAGGGGACGGCGTAGGGCTTCTAAGGCCGGGTCACAAAACCTGATGCAGCTTCCATCTCTTCTCTTGGGGCACTCCTGCTGTGGGAAGTCAGCGCTGTGTAAGAGGTGTGATGGCCAGAGGCCGCCTGCTGGGCTCCGGTCACCTGCCACGAGAGCCCAGTCAGGCTTTCATGGAGCCACAGCCCTGCCAATGTCTGATTGCAGGCACCTGAGAAATCCCAAGAGAAAATTACCGCACAGAGCATTTCCCAATTTCTCAGCTCATAAAAATCACAAGCATCATGTATGGGTACAGAATTAATGTAATGAATGTGACCATTGTATGTAGAATGTACCAATACATGTTCTTGGTTTAAAATTAAAAAAAAAAAAAAAAAATCACAAGCAAATAAAATAGTTGTTTCATTGTGCTAAGTTTTGGAGTAATTTGTTATGCAACAGTAATATTGAATGAGCCGAGTGTAGTGGTACACGCTTGTAATCTCAGCATTCTGCAAGGCTGAGGCAGGAGGATCACAAGTTCAAGCCTAGCCTGGGCAATTTAGTAATTTAGGGAGACCCTGACTCAAAATGAAGAAAGGGCTGGGGATGTAGCTCAGTGTGAAGGCCCTGGGTTCAACCCCCAGCACCCCCCACTTACTTCCTGTACTTTATCTCATTCAGATCTTATGAAGTTGACATTATTAGCTGCATTTCCCACATGAGGCAACTGAGGCCACATATCACATCATTGGAGAGACAGGACTCCAACTTGAGAATGTTGAAGTCAGAACTTGTGTTTTCAATCTACAGTTCCTCTGTGATGAGGAAATGAAGCCTGAGCAAGGTCCTGCTTTATTTACACTACTGCCTTGCTCCAGGTATCTGGCTAAGTAACTTGTCCAAGATCACTCAGACAGCAAATGGCAGAGCCAGGAATCAAAGTTTTCTCCCTCATAAATTCTAGAAACCAAGTGAGATAATACAGATGCAGACCCACATCGTGCGTTTCCTCATAAACACGAGAGAGGGAAATGGGGCATTGTGCTTGGAGCTGGGTGTGATAGTGCACGCCTGTAATCCTGACACTCTGGGAGGCCGAGGCAGGAGGATCTCAAATTCAAGCTCTCAGTGGGCAACTTAGTGAGACCTTGTCTCAAAATGAAAAAATAAAAAAGGGCTAGGGATGTAGCTCAGTGTGAAAGTCCTGGATTTAATCTCCAGTATTGTGCCAAAAAAGGTAAAAAAAAACAATGTGCTTGGACGTGGCAGACAGCCTGTAAACACTGCTTAGCAAATAAACAGTATCCTTCAGGAGAAAGGGTAAAATGAGGAGACAGAGGAAGAGCTAGGGAGACATATATTCTGGAAAGTGGAGGGAAGGTTACAGGAGGACATTAATACTTAGTTGCACAAGCGTGAGAATGAAAATAATTGGAGTCTGGGGATATAGCTGAGTGGTAAGAGAGTGTGCTTAGTATACTTGAGGGCCTCAGTTCAGGTACCAGCACCCCACACACACACACACACACACACAGACACACACACAACAATTGGATTTGGAAGTACCAGATTTCAAAGAAGGAAAGAATGAAAGGAGTGCTATGGAAACAGTCATCTTATATCTATCTCCAGGAGTGTCTCAAAGCAGGGACCCTTCCCTCGAGCTGGAGTGACCAAGTGTCGCGAGTCTCCTCTGTCCTCTGTTCTTGGAGCTATAATATCATCGTTCTTCTTCTTCTTTTTTTTTTTTTTTTTTTTGGTGCTGGGGATCGAACTCAGGGCCTTGTGCTTTCGAGGAAAACACTCTAACCACTGAGCTAAATCTCCAGCCCGATCGTCCTTCTTAACACAGCTGTTTCATCCATTTTCTTTTACACCTAAGAACTCCATCCAGACAGTTCGTGTAAAGAACTGTCTTTTCTTGGCAATAACTTGAAAAATAAATAAAATGAAACACACACTCATTATTTTGCGTGTGAGATATTCATTCGCTTTCAGTTTGAATTAGTAAAAAAAAAATGGCTGAACTTGTTCCCTCTCTTCTTTTTTTTTGTAAACGAAGGAGCCTTCTCAATTTAGTATCCTTAACCAAACATGCCTTAGTCGCAGGGTAAGAACTGGCTATAAAGGAAACAGAGCTCTTTAAATAGCAGCTCTTCGACTCGGCTTCACTGGAAGTTAACTAGGAAGGCAAAATGTGTTTGAAACGCTTCTCATTAAGAACCACGATGTTTTATTTAAGTTGGATTCAGCCACTCTGGATAATGTGAAACAAAAGTCACTTGTTGAGAGGCAGGGACAGGAAGAGGAAATGGATGACCTGTGGCCAGAGTTCCCCAGGGGTGCGAGGTATACTTACTACTATCTGGGGACCTATATTCGTTTAGCGACTTGAGCCAGCCAGCCAGAGCACTGAGTAATGGTTAGGGCGTCAGAATTCATGAATATGAACTTGATATCGCAGGAATTTATTTCTTCCCTCAATTCTCCTTTCTGGATATTTCTTTTTCCTTTTTTTTTTTTTTAAACTAAGCTATGCAAACAACATTCAAAAAGGCAATTTAGTGCTGGTTTGTTGGAGAGAATCCCGTGGGATAATGATCATTAGGACTTCTGTTTTGCCACCAGACACGAACAAAGAATTCTCTCTTGTAAGAAAATGAGTCTGAGACAAAGAAATTGCCACATCTCCTTGAATTTAGTGGAGTTATTCTCTCCAGGGGTATAATGTACATATTTATTTTAAAATAGATATATCATATTTTTCAAATGTAAATGATTTGATCTTGTTTTAAAGCTTTTAAAAAAACCCTCAGATAACCAAAGGAGCTGTAAATTCTACAAAGTAGATAGCAAAACCACGGCATTCTGGAAATATGTAGAAATAATGCGCATAGCAGAAAATGTATTGCCATGATACCCAACACTTGGAAACTGGACCTAAATTAAATTTAATCCCTCATTGGCTACTTTGTAAATAAAGTCTCAGGGCCAACAATAACAGGCTTGATATAAACACACCAAGGGCACAAATGGATTAGACTCAAACACTCAATAAAACAATTTTAGACTTAGAAGATCTGTCCCTGATACTATTTTTAAAAATCATGACTGGTAAGAGTTCTGAGAAACAGTGAAAGAAAAGTGATTCATTCCATAAAGGCATTTTATAAAGGAAGTGGATTTAAAACTTAATGGTGACATTTAGTCATTGGAAAGCAGATAACTCCATGAAGAAGATATTTATAACAGCGTCATTGTCAATTACATTAGTAAAGAGTAAAAGTGACTCAAATGCCCTTAATGAGCACAGAATGATTACTTTTTAAATTTTTTTTTGGTGCTGGGGATTGAACTCAGGGCCTTGTGCTTCCAAGACAAACACTCTAACCACTTAGCTGAATCCCCAGCCCACAGAATGATTGTTGAGGAACAAAGAATTACAAAGTGAAGCCCAGCAATGGGGAAGTTAGCTGGGAGGAGGGAAGAAAAACAGAACCATAAATGCAGTTGTTCTTGTTTTTAAATTCACTGATCTTTAGGTCTGCATCATAACAGGATCAAAGCTCTTTAGTGCCAGGTATGGTGGCACACACTTGTAATTCCAGCACTCAGGAGGCTGAGGCAGGAGGATTACCTTGAGTTCGAGGCCAGCCTCGGCTATATAGTGAGTCCAAGGCCAACCTGAACAACATAGCAAGACCCTGCCTCAAAAAAAACAAAAAGCAAAAGCTCTTTAGTATTAGATAAGTGTATATGAAGTATGATTTCTTTTCGTGTGTGTATGTGAGTGTGCATGTGTGTGTGGTATTATTATAGGCAGCGAAGTAAGGTAGAAATATTATAGGCAGTCAGACAGGGCTGGGCCCTCAATGGAGTCAATACACAGGACAACTATGGCTGGAGGCGCATCCATTGAAGGTCAGGTCTCAAGATAAGGATGGAAAGACCAGAGCCACACCCCTGGCTGAGGGATAAACAATGAACTGAAGATTACATCTGTTGAAGTC